>VCRD01007976.1:3483-13851 GCA_006783055.1 Trinorchestia longiramus
TGATACTGGCACAAAGAGGATGATACTGGCACAAGGAGGATGGTACTGGCACAAGGAGGATGGTACTGGCACAAGGAGGATGGTACTGGCACAAGGAGGATGGCACTGGCACAAGTAGGATGGTACTGACACAAGAATGAGGGTAAGCTGCAAAGATCCAGCACCAGGAGGCAGGAGATGGCTAGGGAGCGTAGGGGAGGAAGGCAACCAGGCAAGTCACATGCGTGAACATCAAAACTTCTTGACTAGAACAGCTCAAGAATAATTGCCGCATGGTCGATAGCGATGCACGCAGCATCAAGTGAGACCCAGAACTCGGAGTCTCAAATGATCCTCAGCTTTTGTACAGTTTTTACTGCCCCCGAGTTAACCTGGTACATAAAGAGCTCACTCTTGTTGCAACGACGATGTAGCTTGATGCAATTAGGTGCTAATGTAGGTCCTAGCTTGATAAACACTACGCTAAATGTGCAAATATACTCTCCTCCACGAATAATTCCCGATTGATGGTACTGCTATACACTATACTAAATGTACTCTTCTTCAATCTAAATCCCCACTTCATGTATCACTGCTAGATCATGTACTAAATTTACTCTCTTCAAGCTAAATCCTCACTTGATGTATCACTGCTATACACTACACTAAATGTACTCTCCTTCAGGCTAAATCCTCACTTGATGTATCACTGCTATACACTACACTAAATGTACTCTCCTTCAGGCTAAATCCTCACTTGATGTATCACTGCTATACACTACACTAAATGTACTCTCCTTCAGGCTAAATCCTCACTTGATGTATCACTGCTATACATTACACTAAATGTACTCTCCTTCAGGCTAAATCCTCACTTGATGCATCACTGCTATACACTACACTAAATGTACTCTCCTCGAAGATTAGTGGTATTGATCGTAACCAGCTGCCTTTGATCATCAGCTTTCAAACAGGAGGTGCTAGGCGTCAGAAATTACCTCTTAAACTCCAATGAAATAAGATTACTCATTAAACACGCAATTTATTTCACGAAAACGACAGTTATGAAAAATCACATATTCCAAAGCTGAATAAATTCTTTTTAATTTGATAACCTTTTTTAGTAGTTTCATAAGACACTAGCCTGGTTTGACATTTGAAAATGATGGGTTTTATAAAAAGTATCATTTTTAAAACAAACNCGCATGGTCGATAGCGATGCACGCAGCATCAAGTGAGACCCAGAACTCGGAGTCTCAAATGATCCTCAGCTTTTGTACAGTTTTTTACTGCCCCCGAGTTAACCTGGTACATAAAGAGCTCACTCTTGTTGCAACGACGATGTAGCTTGATGCAATGAGGTGCTAATGTAGGTCCTAGCTTGATAAACACTACGCTAAATGTGCAAATATACTCTCCTCCACGAATAATCCCCGATTGATGTATCACTGCTATACACTATACTAAATTTACTCTTCTTCAATCTAAATCCCCACTTCATGTATCACTAGATCATGTACTAAATTTACTTTCTTCAAGCTAAATCCTCACTTCATGAATCACTGCTATACATTACACTAAATGTACTCTCCTTCAGGCTAAATCCTCACTTGATGTATCACTGCTATACACTACACTAAATGTACTCTCCTCGAAGATTAGTGGTATTGATCGTAACCAGCTGCCTTTGATCATCAGCTTTCAAACAGGAGGTGCTACGCGTCAGAAATTACCTCTTAAATTCCAATGAAATAAGATTACTCATTAAACACGCAATTTATTTCACGAAAACGACAGTTATGAAAAATCACATATTCCAAAGCTGAATAAATTCTTTTTAATTTGATAACCTTTTTTTAGTAGTTTCATAAGACACTAGCCTGGTTTGACATTTGAAAATGATGGGTTTTATAAAAAGTATCATTTTTAAAACAAACTGAACAGTGCTTGTCAGATGTGCTTGCAAGTAAGATAATTTTTTAAATCGAGAAAATGTGAACATGAACACATTAAACTATGTTAGTCATCACAGTACAACGCTTCCATCGCACAAAGCTACGACACAATGAATTTGTGTTCTTTCTAGGACGCACTTTTGTCAAGTAGCTTCGTACGATGAGCAAAATTTATCATTTTGCAACGAACAGAATTTTAAAGAAATTAGCTCATCTTCCGAGGCACTTAGAAATTTCAAAATTGGAATTAAAATACAACACTTTACTATTATTTTATAGTTCAGATATTTTTATTCGCACGTAAACATTTTTGAAGAATAAAATCCGACTAATTTTACTTAGCAATGTCAAAAGTGTTCTTCACTCACGAACATAAATGCCTGAGAATAAACAATTTGCGCAATTTTATTTCCAAGTCAAACTAGGCAAGCAGAAATAATTTAAACAGCGTTATTTTCAAGACTAGTGTGATTTACTTGGTGGCTTTCACTTTATCGTGCCAATCAATTTATTGATAAACTATCAAGTGAAATGCAAGAAACTTACCAATCTTAATTGTGAAAGAACAATGGAATTGAGAAAATTAGTAAGATATAATAATGCATGTAATAATGACCTATACATCATAAATCATCTTGTGCTCGATAACGTACGTGTATGACTGCGTTAACACACTAACACGTGCTTCATTTGGTCATAATCGACACATTCCTCACCGACGTTATTGTTCCTTTGTAAACTGAATATCAATTAGAACAGGTCAATATGTTACAATGAATAACTACTTTTTCACTGGAATGTATTTTCACGAAAGCAAAATATGAGACTACTTATAAGAAATGACAGCATGTGGTACGCCGGTTACTGCACTCTGTTATATATCGGAATAAAATTAATTTATTTCATTTTATTTTTATTTACTACCGTACCAACGATCGTACTAATTTTAAGGTCTGAACGCGCGCGAAAATATAAAAAATTGAATGATGAAGAAGTAAATGATGGCACATGAGGAACATTTAAAAGTGGAAAATGACATAATAAATGTATATTAGTCTAAACAATACTAATTATCAGTTTTATTGTACGAGTTCTTACTCTACACAGTACTGAAAATCAGTTTTATTGTACGCCCTCTACACAGTGTGTTATATAATTTCTATTGTACTTGCTCTACATAGTACTAAATATCAATTTTATTTTACTGACTCAGCATAATAATAAAAATCAGCTATCATAAACATTAGGACATCATAAGAAAAATTAAAAGAACAGTGAAGGAAGTAATAAATTTTGCTGAACGCTAAATATTAGCGCTGATGTCGTTCACTTGAAACAATGTAATGAATAACATGGACAACAACTAACCGAGAATAGGAGACAAGAACAACGGCATCGCAATAAAGAACAAGTTGTTAGTTCACACCCATGCAGCAGTCCGCATTGCAGGGCACCTATATATACTTCCATGCAGCGCTCCACTAGAAAAACTGGAAAAAAGCCTATACACTCTTGAAACATCTATTCCAATTATAATAGAGAGTAACAGCAGTTTCTTGGCTGCGCCTGACTCTCCAAAAAAATAGAGAGCGTAAAATTTAAGGATTTTCTGAGATATATTTTATGTGACAAGCATCGACTGGATCAGCAGCTCGACGTTTGTTGTCAATTAAGAGACGAAAAAAGAATAGAGATATGAAAGTCGGTTATGGTAGATAATATTTAAATGTTGATACTCTATCGCTAAAAAAATCGCATACGAAACATAGAGAAAACCTAAAATAGATCTCGATGGAAAATCAAACACAAATGACAAATTGAAGTTCAGTGGTAAATTCGGTTCAGATGGGAAATTCAATATAAACCAGTTCAGGTTCTATTGGAATGAAACACAGTAGAGAAAACCTAGTTGACGGCGTCTGCTCATTCAGTCAATTCTCATTACGAGAAGAATGTGGCAAAATTCACATTTTTAAGAAGAGCTGTACAGAGCACAGTGCATGTCAATAACAGTCATGCACGCAAGTCCAGCAACGAGAGATGTGCGCTGAACACGGCAGAGAAAACACAGCATTTTGCGCAAGCATTCGAGCTCCATTGAAACCCTTGACTCTCTACAATAAAGTCGGTTAAATAAAAGCTCTTGACTCTTTATAATGGAGTCTGTTAAATAGAAGTCTCTCGAGGCAGCGCATAAACAATAGATGCATTGAAATGCCGCCGCAATCGTCATACCAGCGCGAGCCCAGGTTGTCAGCACGCCGCACGCTCTTCTAATTTCCACCAGCACCAAAACAGGGAGTAATTTTGAAAATTTTATGGTAGTGAAGAAATCTTTTACGGTTACGATGATATTTTACGGTGAAAAAAGCACCAACATCAAATGAATTATCCTGTAAGCATTACAGCCAAGACACTAAATAACAAGTACATTTTTAGATATTTATGTGAACAATATAAACTCAAATTATCAAAACTACGGAAAAGAGGTCGCAAAGAAGGTAGATCAGTTTTTGACGAACACAAATCATTAAGGAATACAATGAATGACAAACACGACGAAGAGCTGCAGCCTCCTTTTATATTCCACTCCATGTGGATATTTTGCAAGCAAAAACTCGGCTCATATTGCAAATATTCTGTCCCTCAAGATCGACTGAAAACTATTCTATTTTTTAGATATAGAAGCGCCATTCAACTTCTACAAGTCTTGAATATTTAAGAAGGCAATAGAAAATTACAAGTTATGGTCTATTTATTATTGAAACTAAGAAATTTGTAACTTTCTCAAGCTGAAGGACTGAAAATTTTGAAACAAAACAAGAATTTAGAGTATGTAACAGTTTTTACTTTTTTTCATGTAAACTTTACCTTTTCTCAATTTCAGTATTATCTAAACGACTTTTAATGCAAGCACATGCGTTACTTTTCAGTTGGATATATAGTCCAAGTTTTCCAAACTATATCTAAGAAATTTAACTACACATTTTCTAACACGGCAAGAACGTTTTTGCTTTAGTGTGAAAGACATTGGAAAGCAAATTGAGATCAAAAAGGAACAAGCGCACTGCCTAATGAAATCAACAACATCGGTACACAATACGTAACAATGAAATTCAGCAGTACTATGGACTAAAAGCATGATATCAGGCCAAAACTTTGGAATTAGAACCATTAGAAGTGATGACGCAGGACCATTAGCAACATCTATGGCACTGCAATCCCGTATCGAATGGCCGTAAAATATTGGGAAGGGTGTGGTCAGTAGCGGTCTTGCTTGGATGCACAACTAAAGTAACGACTGCAATAGAAATTGCACGTCGACGCAGCAGCCATTTGGACTTTCATGGTTCCGTTAATGAAGTAGGAAGACATCCCTGCTGAATGTTTTCATCTGGGACCACAGTTTACGAATATGGCGGCATGAACAGAAAATGTTATGTTCTTACAGGGAAGATTTTGTTCAGGACCAGGGTTATTAAATCCAAATAGGAAACGGTATTAAGATTCGTTATTCTCATGCAGGGTTATTCTAGTGTAGTAGAATAGTATGTCTTCATGCACAGTATTCACTATAAGTAGTAGTACAGTAGAATTCCTTTAAACTGGCACTCGCTGGCCAAGCTTTATATCTTTATTCGTTATATTTTTTCTTCTTTAACTGCTTTAAGCAATTGATATTGTTTTCCTTTCATGTCTAGCGTATCTATGAATTGTTTGTGGTTACTTGGGTGATATTAACCGGCAACTGCAAAGTCACGCGAGTGCCGGTTAAAAAGACTTCTACTGTATTTACATGTGATAGAAATTCGCTAAAATACAAGAATGAGTTTTGATTAGAACCTGGAAAGACAGGAGCAACAGAAGTAAAAATATTTTTAGAAGAGTTCTTTTTTATAGCGAACAAATTTGAATTACCAACAGGTGTAAAATATTGAACAGACGTGAGTTATAGAAATCAACATACGGTAAATTACAATGCATTCAATTCTAATCAAACATACAACAAAGATTGACTACAAACATTGCGGTAGCTAAAACGTTGAAAAATAAGTTTTAAATAAACTGAATGAGATATTTGGTGTCTCGAATTTTGACGCATGTTTAATTTTTCTTGCGTTAGATGAAATGCATTAATATACTTGGCCATCTGCCCTCGGACCCGAGTAGTACTCGTTTAACAAAAAAAACAGCAAGTTTCTACATTACACAGAAAAAGATGCGTTTTCAGTTCTTTTTTCTGCGTAACATCTGCCGTTACGACGTATAAAACAAATACTCAATATTTTACTAAACTTCAATGAAGAAGTCGTAGAGCCTCACAAGGGTATTGTGCCTGGTTTACACATGTTAGCTCGAGAGCAACGCGTCATGACTTAAATATCTACGATTAGAATAGAAATTACATTTCAATGACTAATTTTAAAGACCTTTAATTCACTACATAATGTGTTCTGCAACTATAAAACAAAACAACACAAGTTTTTGACGTAATTATTAGGAGTGGTATGGTATATAGTATAAGATTAAGATAGTACGTCAGCATCAGTATGGAGATCTTGTTCACTTATGCAGGTATTCATGCCAGGTGAATGAGATCATGCATACCTGTGCAGGTAATCACAACAGGTGCATGAGATCACGTACACCTGTGCAGGTAGTCCTGACAGGTGTATGAGGTCATGCATACTCTGAAGTAACCTATGAAGGCGAAAATCCACACGACCTGCAGCACGCATTTAGGTGTAACTGTCCTGCGCACCTGAGGTGCTGTGGCCGGTTTAAGGACGTGAATATAAAGATTGAATGCAGCAACACGGGCGCATGAATGGCGGGAGCATGCAGGCCTCACAGAGGCCAGCGAATGAAAAGAGCAACAGCAGTGATGATGATAGTGCAGTGCAGGCATCAATATTCNTAGCCGCGTCAACCATGTCGACAGCGGGATTCGAACCCGGGTCTTTCCGCTCGCAAGCAGATTCGCTCACCAGTCGACCAAGCTGCCAGTACCATCGTACCATCGTTATGTTGTACTCTTTTATTAGTACCATCCTTCTTTTATACTCTTCTGCCAATACCATCCTTATCACGACGCACTTGCGTGCTTGTAAAAACCTTATACCGATGCAAGGCTGCGACGTGACTACGTTAAGAAGTTAACTTTGTGTTTTTTAATGTAAATACAGCGGTAATATCTTCCATAACTTTCTGGCTTGAGCATGAATTTACCTACACGACGTATTTATACCTAATTTACAAATACGTTTAACTTGTTTTTCTAACTATATTCCCAACGTCTCTTTTCTTTCAGTTTTCTCTTGAAAATAACAGTCTAATGATACCGTCTTATTATGTTTTGTTTTTACCTCTTTTATTCATCTTAGAAATAAAGCATGAAATGAAGCATAACTCATGAAATGTATGCATTCAGTGATTTCAGTAATTCACTTCGCCGCACCATTTCACTGAATTAGTGGCTGTTGTTCCATCCTGATATTTCCGTTCTTGAGGAATGCTTCGACTTGTGTTACTTCTTCAAATCTTATTGAAATGAAAGTAAATTTCTTTGACTGTTTGGGGTGTGACTATAACTTATAATTTAGAACTGAGAAGTCGTCTATGTAAACGAGCCAACCTTTACTTTTCCATCCGTTTCCTCTAACAGAAATTTCAGAATGTACTATTAATTGATTTGTACTCCACGATAACTAAAAAATATTTCACGACTGTCACCACCTATTTATGCTGTTTTTTTAATTGTTTAGCGAATCATAACCAAGATTTCAACTCCGTCCTGTACTTTACTTCATTGTTCATTTTTTACCAATTTTTTTCTGCACTAAATATACTCACTGTTTATACGCATTAGGAACATGGTGATCCATGCTAAAAGTGTTGTGAGTTCATGCAACGACCCCCTTGACCCTTCCTTCCTCGCCCTGCATGACTCTCCCTTTCGAGGGCTATTGATTATGCGGCCGAAGAATGCACGAATGCAGGCGCGCATCTTGCTGGCGCTCTCCCTGCCGACTTCGAGCTCTGCATGACCGTCCTCAGCGTACTGCTTACTGAAAAGCTGCAGCAGCACTAATTTCAACAACATAACGACGGACTGAAGCGCTTCAGCAGCACTAATTTCAACAACGTAACGGCGGATTGAAAAACTACAGCACTAATTTCAACAGCATAACGCCGGACTGGAAAGTTGCCGCAGCACTAATTTCAACAGCATGCTAGATTGAAATGCTTCTTTCTCGTGATCAAAACTGTCATAGAAATGTTCGTGAGTTGGATTTTCACCATCGAAGCAAGTTTTTTCTTCGACTTCTGTTTTGCGTTTCACCAGGTGACCTGGTGAAAATTTTCATTAAAAGGCTTGAGATTGAATTCTACTTGGAGATAAACTCCTTCTTTTCTTCTTGCTCCCTCTCTCTAAAATGAGCTGAACTTTTTGACAGTTCATTTGGTTTCAAATTCTTAAAACAGGTGATCCCTTGGACGAGTATTCCTCTAATTTCAAAGCGAGTTTCAGAAATAAGTGTCACATGAGCATTAAACGCTGTATTCATTCTGAAAAGTAAACACGTATTTGTAATCTAGACTTGGCACTCAATTCATCATAAAGGCAATTTATTTAAGCGAGTGCTAGATGTTGATATAACAAAGTGACATTTGTTGTACTAGCGACAGTGACACGCTGTATAGTCTCTAAAATTCATATTTGGAATGGGAAGCGCTTTGATTCATTGAACGTACTCATCATTATTTTTTGTACATGCTTGTTCTGCACAAAAAAGTACTTATTCAGCAAAAAATCATTTTGCGAAAAATCTCTGAACTATGAATCCTAAGATTAAGATTTCAAATATGTTAGTAATACATTTGGCTTAACATGTATCTCCACTTTCACTGAAGAAAAACGTACTGATTGATCTTACGTGGAGCTATTTCTCTCACGTTATCTCTACATTCCATGTCATTCCTACGTAATTTGTCATGTCTTTCAAACGGTTTTCCTTTAAAATTTGTAAGTGAATACTCCATCGGTATGCCGTAATTAAAAACTACTCCGTTTCTGTGTAGAATTTTTTTTCAAAAGTATAATAGTGGTCGCAAGGATCAAACCTTCATACGAGAACAGTTATCAAGCCGTTTTCATAATATTTTCTCGTTATTATGACTTGCTCTAAAGTGGGAATTTTGTTCATTCTCATTCATTCATCATCCTAGAAACTTGCGGTCAAATGAAGATAAGCAAAGTCTTTCTAGATAATTTTCATACATTTATGGGCTCTGAATTTTTATGGTTCAATGGAGGCTTTTTTATTGAAGATTATCTCTATTTGCCTGGAAATGAAATACCGTAGCTGAAATCATGGAGAGTCGCACCATAGGTCGACTTCCTCTAACGTTCGCTGCGGCAAAAACAATTAATTCAATGTATTATGCTCCGTGTATCACGTTAGTATATAGCCCCAACTGCAACGCCCCTCCAATTGAACACGTTCCTTCGACGAACAATGAGGAAGCTCGGATGAGGAAGCTCGGAAGCTCCACAGAACAACTGCTTATGTTCTGTGTGTTTGTTCAGACGGTCTGCGGAAGAACTTTTTGAAACGCTCACCGTCGTTTAGCCTAATTACTTGCAAAGGTCATCCTCGCCAAATGTCAGACGAGAGGCCATTCGTAGAACTTGCCTTGAAGTCTCGATTTTGTTGTTTGCGTACACATGCTGGTAGCGTGTTCATGGTTACGATAACTTGCAGCATAATGGCGTGAATGGACCTCATTTATAAACACTGGCTATCAGCTTAAGCATCGATATTTGCCCAAGTTTATGATTGCCAGAATTAATGAGGAATCTTACAGTGTGCATAAGAAATTTATAGAAAGTATTACGGTCATTTTTGTTCTATTTTCAGTCTTTTGGTTTAGCTCATAAAACCCTACAAGCAAAGTTTTTGAACTCACTTTACAGTACTTCATTTACATTTACATGTTTCTGTGTAAATTTATTCTATTGTAAGAATACATAAATATTTCTGTTAACGAAAGTGGTTAACATTTGGATTCGCACATCGTAGAAATTAAAAGCTACCGTATCGAGCATTAAACGAAAATTTCATGCACGTTTAAACATTTGAGTCAGGATATACATATAATGTGCATGTAAAAGGCTATAGTAAAATTCGACGTTCGCTAGATCGATTTAATGTACTAGAAAAACCTTACAACTGACCTTGGGACTGTTTGCAGAAGCGCTGATACTCTTGTACATTAACGACTAGTATGAACATCAGGACTAGGGTTGGTAGGACTGATTTGAAGTTCGTAAGACATAGCCATAGCTTTCACAATTTTTCTTCATAGGTCTGCTTAGTATATCGAAATATAAATAAAGCTCGTCACCGATTGATTTGCCTGACATTTTCAT
>VCRD01007981.1:8515-20248 GCA_006783055.1 Trinorchestia longiramus
TGGATAGAATTTAACAACGTTGGCTGAACTTTGAGGGCGATATAGAGAGGAAAATACATATTTGACCCTGTGAATGAGTAGTCTTTGTTCTATCGGGGTCCAGTTAAGCTTTTCCATGAGAGGTGTTGCATGATCGTTCTTTCTGAAATTTCCTTTGCATACTACTTTGGCAGCAAAATTCATACATTTCTGTAGCTCTTTTTAAAGACCTTTAGGTATATCTCCCCAGACCAAGTCACAGTAGTCAAAGCGGGATAACACCAAAGATTGGATAGCTAATAATCTAGTTTTTTCGTCAAGCATGTTCTTCACGCGGTGAAGGAACATCAATGTACCGTTAATTTTGCTAACTTTGTTAATTTTGCTAACAAAAAAACGTAATAAATAAAACACTTGAAAAGTTTGAAGACTTTTCTACGTACTAAGTCACAAACAAAAACTTCGAATCTGCATAGAAATGGTTCACAGTGAAAGAATGCCTTGCATTGAATAAGTTTTTACTATGATTAGTGAAGCATGTGCAGGATTATACTATACATCTATTGCATGATCATGATGTACATGCATTGCTGGATTTATACAGTTTATTCATAGCAGGATGTATTAACTATTCTAATGTAGGATTTTTTGTTGCCTGGGGTCTAAATTGCTTCCTTTCGGTGTAGAAACAAGACATAGAAAGTTACAGAGCAAATTGTTTATTATTCGTACTACATTGGCCAATAGAAATACATATCTATTATAGGGAGTTCTTATTTATTTTTTCATAATTTAAAGACTTATGGAGTTTTCTCTGTATTGTGAAGCAGACTATGCGGCTCTCGTGCAGCTGCCCACTAGAGCATCATACAGTATATCATCGTGGGCTTCCAAAATTCACTCATAAGTGATACCAAATAATTTTGCTTTTTATTCATATTATGTCTGTTTAATAGTAAGTCAATATACTCGTATGTAGGCTAATTTTAATATTGAGATAACCAACCTCTGTTTTATTCGTGTTTTTGTTAAAGCCCAAGATAGTTGAACTGGTTGAACATTTCACTATCTCATCTTATTAAAACCGTAATTAATTATGGAAACCTTGCTGCACTTCGATGCCTAAGAATTCAATCTCAACATTCCGTAATGTGTTTTTGTCATATTAATGTTTTGCTCTTTTCAAATTACTTACTTTGTTTTCGTTCAGCCAAACCTCAGTCTCCCAAGTATTGCTTTTTTAACTTTTGATTCTTCTTCTTCTGAATTTTACTCCTTGTATATGTTCTACTATTTATATAAGGTTGTTCAAAAATTAATTTATCACTGTAAGCATTTATTAAGCAAAAACTATATACGTACAAAGTTCTTGTAAATTGTGATTGAAAGAAAAACCCTGTAATTTTTCGTCTCCACGACACAGTAAATGTTCAAACTAGCAGTTCACAATAACTGATTTCTCTTCCGTTGTGTATTCAGCTATTTTTGGGGGCTTCGAAAGTATACTGTTGTTTGAATTCGTCTTATGATAGTCAGCCTGTATCATAAACCCAAAAAACTTCAGTGTTCATCTTTCAATCCTAAGTTACTAGAACATTGAATATTTTACAGTTTTTGTGCGATAAATGCTCAAAATGGTGAATTGACTTTAGGACCACCCTATATGAATAAATCCCCTCCTCTCCTATATGACAAGTCGGGCAAAATTCTTGGTCTCCACCTCAGCAGCCAGTAATACACTTCACATGTCACACAAAGAAAAGCAATATCACTAAATAGGTTTAGAAATCTGAATCTCTCTCGTGTCCATATCCCTTCAAACACATGCATTCCAACACAAAACAAAAAAACAAACAAACAATCTTTATTTCCAATCAAGTACACAGTACATAGACATTTAGTACATTGGTTTTTAAATTCTTAAGGTTAACATTCTTAGAGTAAGGATGATGGTGAGCTCCATGCGACGATCCTGGGATGTGTCCATGGGCGATGAGTTGAGGTCTTACCGATAAGTGCGAGCTCACGGCGTGAAACGAGAAACAGCTCGTATTCATTGCCGGGTTTCGAACCCGCACGCAGTCTTTTCTGCACAAGCAGAGACCCGATATAGAACACGGGCCGCATACCACTCGACTATGGTGGCTGCCCTAGTCTCTACAAACTAAACCTAGTCTCTGTACGCTCATCACTCATCTACCCAGCAATTCTACTTCACACATCATCGTCAAATTCCATCTCACTACTACAACGAGTACAAAACAAGACCAAAACATTCAGCACAAACGCCGACTGGCAAGACTTTGTCATGATTTCACATCACTCTTCAGTCCCAACCCTCAGACATCTCTTATCTCCGAGCAGATATTTAATATATTTATCTTTTTGTCTTAGTCGAAGTGGGCGCCTGAGAGAGTAAGGGATCGCAGTGGAACCCAATGGGAAAAAAAACAATTATAGGCAGGATGAATTCAAAAGTTTGTACTTATGTTTTTGAATATTCTATAAATTGTTGATTCTTCTTTCCCCAATCCCAACAATTTGCTCCAATCCACTAGACGCTGAACTCTAATCGGTTCCATGTCTCCTTACGTACCTACATAGAAATAATTATGAATACCCTACATAATTCCTTATGGAGACTATCAATAACTTTGATGGGTGATCCATCCCCACCTTCAAACAAACCCCATGAATAGACCTCTACCACCCAAAAAAATGCTCAATGTGCACATTTCTATTCTAAGGCACGCCCTGTGCCAAACTCTCCCTTATATCTTTCCTTTTGGTGCCGACCACCACCACCACCACCATCCAAAATACAGACAGTCTCTCGTTGTGAAACTTAACTACCTGTATATCGCGTAGGCCAAGAATGCTAGAGTATTTCTGTAATATACAGAGCCTTTGCCATTTTGTGCACTGTTCAATGATGTTGATTTAATTCTTCTGTTTCCTTGATAAGTAACTGGCCTTGCATATCCGCAATCGGAGCGTCAGTGGCCCCCTGGTACTTTCCGATGACAAGCTTGGTATATTATACATCTGCCCCAACTCTACCCTCACGGCGGCCTCCTCCACCTCACCTGCCAGATTTTAATATTAGGGTCGTTACGTTGAGCATTATTGGCAATTAGGGTCGTTACATCATGTCATATTAGCAATTAGGGTCGTTACGTTGAGAATTATTGGCAATTAGGGTCGTTACATCATGTCATATTAGCAATTAGGGTCGTTACGTTGAGCGTTTTAGTAATTAGGGTTGTTACATCATGCCATATTAGTAATTAGGGTCGTTACGTTGAGCATCATTGGCAATTAGGGTCGTTACGTTGAGCATCATTGGCAATTAGGGTCGTTACATCATGCCATATTAGCAATTAGGGTCGTTACATCATGCCATATTAGCAATTACGGTCGTTACGTTGAGCATTATTGCAATTAAGGTCGTTATTCGAAGGTTGAACGACGAATCAAAGTTTTTCTAATAAGCAAATATGATTTAAGATCGTATGCATGGTAGATTTTCAGATTGCATGGAAATTTCATACGTATTATTTGTTCCTCATACAATTTTTGAGACCTCTGTGAGAGAGAAACAGTATTCAACTTGATGATATCATCAGAAGTGGTGTGTGTGTGTTAGCCTTCAACCCTTGAAGACAGAAATTCTGGCTCTACTGGGATGCAGATTTTAGCTCTGAATCTGTCATCCTCCCGCTAACTTCATGTAATCTCATACTCTAAAAACCCATCTCATGTTGAATGATACTAAGAATCACAATATAAAGTTGAACTAATAGTGAACCAAGTCAAGTTATAATTAAACTACCAAAACACACCAACAAAGCTCCAGAGTACGCTACGCATGATATCCATGGACAGCAGCGAGGATCTGAGTGCGACTACCATCTCTATCCCATGAAATTCATATCACCTCCATGACAGCTGGAAATCCTAAAATACATACCTAACAGTACTAAAGTCCTGACAGCTCGTACAAATGTACTGTATTAAAAAAATCGCACTTGATCAATAAAAAAGAAAATTAAAAATGATATTTTTAATAAAGTTGATGATGAAATATGGTAAACCATTGATTTGGTGGTATAGATTTTACGGTCGCAGGGCAACGAAGTTTTAATACAAATAAATTTGGTTCAAGCCTTTTTCACTGTTGGTTGGCAAACCCTCAGTATGAAAAAACTTTAGCCGTTTTACATTGGCATTGAATTTGTAAAGTATTATACGAGTATGACTTGACTTGGTGACGCCAGTGTAGCAAGAACGGTATCATTCCATGTACCATTCATATCTTTATAATAGCACTTTACAATATAAGTTATCATCAATCTCATTAATCTCACTAGAAATTGGCGTAATTATCATTATAGAATTTTAGCCTTATTTTTACAACTCCAATGGTTATTTTTAGTGACAACCTAGTGACATATTTTATTTATAATAAATAATTAGTTCTGAGCGTTCCAAAAACAAAGGACCCTCATTTTTTGGTAACATCTGGTAGCGTCCTACCCACGCTTCCGGTCTATTTTGCTATCTATACCGGACCCGGTATCGACGACTTTTGTTGCCGCTCAAATTCGTGTGTGTGTGTGTGTATTATCGTGGAGAATTGGGGGTCATCTGCCACCCACTCGTAGTACTCGCTCAAGCCACTTAAACTTGCTGTCTCACTCGCCACTCGTTGTGATCCTCACTCGTTGCAATCGCTGAAGTTGTACTCGCTGCGTTCCCTAAACTACATCTCGAGTGCTATGCTGTACTCTCTGTGAGCTGTCGCTGTAGCTCTGGACTAGCCATTCATCCCTGAAGCTGGACTAGCCTAATCATCCTCTGGAAGCTCTGGAGTGGCTCAATCATCTCAAGAAGATCCCCAGCTATTTCTCGTGCCAACCCCTGTTAAATACAGAGTTGAGTCCCTGTCATGAGTTCCTTTATTTTTCTCGAGTTATGTCACACGGGCAGATAGAATAGGAATTGTTAAAGTTGGTTGCTATAATCCCCTAGCACTACTAAACTTTACACCGGTGACGCTAAATGAGAACATTTTTATATCGGAATGGCTCAGAATGATACGGTTGTAGTCATGAGAATCAAAATAATTCATCGTTACCCATGAAAAAAATAAAAATGCGCTTAATGCAAGACGCCTCGTATGTACATGTATACTGAGGAAAATGGACACTAAAAGCTACGTAGGAAAATCTGCAGATGGTTGGAAAGTCGAAAACGTGATGTTGAAATTTATGATAGTTTCACATCAACGGATGATGCTGCAATTGTACTACACTGGAAACTTACGCTAGCATGGTTATGGCATTGTTGGTGGGATTTTCATCTACCAAAACTTTACAGTCAGATTTTTTCTGGTTTAATATTTCTTTGCCCGTGTGACCTGAATGAGGGAAATGAGAGGACTCCTGAATGCAACTTAGGTTTATTTCAGTAAGGTGGCACATTAAATGATTTAGATGATCTTGAGCAGCGTTGAGTCAGTCTGAAGCTTCCAGGAGGTAAGGATGACACAGTCCAGGACAAGCCAAGCCTAGAACTTCAGTGACGGCAATTGGTGTACTCCACAAGCATAGCGAGAAGTTAGTTTGAATGCAGGATGTCGTGTGCAATAAGTAGTATGTAGGCAGTGAATTATATTTACAGTGAGGGTGTGATATACAACTAGCATATCACTTGAAGTGAGTAGATATTGGCATATCACATACAGTGTGTTTATACTGTAGTGATGGTAGTTCTAATTTGCAGTGAGTAGTGAGTTGTTAGTTGTGAGAAGTTAGTAGTGAAGTATGAGCAGGGGCGGATGGCTCCTTCCCGAAGGTGTGAGAACAAGGTGAAATTTTGAGCATCTTATCCAGTTACATTGATTTATGCCTCATCAAACATCAATGTAACTCCTTTAACCATGCAATGATTGTCTTGCAAAAGGCAGCATCAGTTAGAATTATTCAGTAGGATTATCTTGTCAAGGTCTAATCCAACAACCCCTTTACAATGAGGTAGGGGCTCATTAACATATATACAGCATTAGTTCTTTTCACATTGACAAGAGAACATTTGGGTCACGATTGATTTTACAATATTTCAGATTAGCAAGGATAATTAAATTATATCCCTGGCATAAATTACAACGATTTGCATTGATTTGTCAGAGCCGACTTGCATACACAATATAAAAAAATTAATTAACATTTAAACACAAGGCATGACACTTTAGAGCCTTTCAATAATAAGAGATCTAACTTCTTAATATCTACAAAATAGTAAATTTGCATTTAGTTTCCACATAAGTACTCCTCATACAAAACTTAGGGATGAAAATAATGAAACTGATAATCACATGGTACCAAGTACGAGGAAATGCATATCTTAGAAAATAATGACTAATAAATATCACTGACACAAATAATAGGTTTTCTAGAAAGTCTGACACGGCTGCCTAAGATGTTCCATATGAACACAAATATTCTGAGCACCAGTTGTGGACTCAAAGTCTAGAGATCTACAAGTTCTAGAAAAACAACCTTCAAGGACAATTCTAAGAATAAGCCCAAGTTTTAAAAATATTTACTTAAGAATAAAATGTTTACCAGGAAATTCTATGCCGCACGTCACATGTTAAAGTTTGAGGCTCTCGAGCTGGGAGTGATCAACTTCAACAATGCCGTAAAAACGTGACACAAAAAAGCTTTAATTGAAAATACTCGAGGGCTATTGTTCCTTAATATAAATATTATTACAATAATGTGTACTTAATATGCGTGTTTCAATTGTGAGTAGGTAGTAAAAATTACTTGAAGCTTAGTCTTATAGATAGTGGTAAAAATGACGGCTATTTTAATACTGGTAAATTCATGATATTTTAGGGGGTAGATAATTCATGCTACAACACTACGCAAAGTTAAAAAGTTTTACAAATGTGTTTCAATAATATTTAAATTATTTTATTTATGTATGTCATAGTGACTAATACGTGTAGTTGAGTGGTTAAGCGACCTGTGCGTATGCTATCAAGACGCTGGTTTCGAGGGTTCGATGCCGTACTCAGCACTTGAATTTTCTCTGTTTGTGATACAGAAACCTGGTAGGCTGACAGACTGACGAACTTCTGCTGACAATTTTCTTATATATCCAGATTTCCAGATCATGGCATGTGTCGCTACGAGCTTCTACCTCACGTCACAAGAAGGACAAGAACAGCGGTTGGAAACATGCTTGCTTGTCTTAAGATGTTGGCATTATAAATTGAAAAACCATTGTATACTTCATGTAAACCTGGGAGGAATAATGTTATTTTTTCTTTTTTCCTTCCTTTCTTTATTTTTTTCACTACGAATGTATTCCGCTTTTCAACGGCGAATGGTTTATTGGTGATGTGTAAATTTTTTTATAACTTTTGAATTGACCATAAAATATTTATTTAAATTGGATCACTACTTGTGATATACACATACAGTGTAAAATAAGGAGAACGCCTTTAAATAAATTATGAACCATTGACTCCTGTCCATGTTGTACATGAATGACGATTTATTCGTATTTTACAAACCTTACCAGTAAATAGACCAAATGTCATTAAATTAATTACAATCCTTCAAATCTAAAAGACACATGTATTGTTTCTCTCGGAAAGTTGATGAAGAACTGAATATATATATATATATATATATATATATATATATATATATATATATATATATATATATATATATATATATATATATATATATATATATATATATATATATAATGCATTTCCAACAGAAAGCATTTTTCTTGTTTTCTGCTAGAGTAGAGTCCGAAATCGTCTGCAACTTGGGCTGAATAAACGAAAGAGATATATTTACGGAGCGATTTAAATAAAGTTAAAACCCTTATTATACATCAAAGAAAGCATTAAACACTACATTAGATTCTAAACTTGTAGGGTTAGATCGTATTCAGTCAACGTTATTTCACTTCTGAATTACAGTCAGACGTGAATTCGTAATTGTCGTGTAATCGTAAAGATGGCGTCAAACACAGATGATGAAAGTAGGTTACGCGAGTGTGAAGCCTATGTGCAACGGCATAATGTACAACAAATGCTCAAAGATGCTATAGTTAGTTTATGTGTCAGCAGACCAGAAAACCCTAAAGCCTTCCTACGTGATCACTTCGACAAACTGGAACAGGTAATTTTATTTGTTTACTACCTTGATTTTCTCCAACACAATGATAAAAATGGTTAATTTAACTTGCCCAACATTAACTTCTTCATGTGGAAGCATTAATTAATGTAATTTATCGTTTTGTCTTGTGACGTGCGATGCTTTCATCTGAGGGAAGAGTATGGTGCCAATGTACCCTACAGCTGATTTCAATCACAAGTTTGGCATTTATGCGTGCCATCATGGCCTCACTGCTTCCCCCGTCTCCACCCAACCAGCCCTTCTCTCCCCTCCTCAAATTTTGGACTCAACCAAGGGCTTCAATCCAGATGTTAGAACCCTTACAAGAATCCTAACTCCTAACCATTGGTTAATTTTATTTTAGGTCATAGCTAATCAATGAAGTGACTGACTCATATTCAAGTTATGTTTGATATTAAATTTGTATAATTTAAACTCAATTTAAAAAAATAAAGGGCTAGTCAGCCAAGCACAATGAGAACAGTGTCTACATGTCCTGTTTCGATGAATTAATTACCTAGTTAAACTCTTAAGGATCTCAGTTATTTAATGAAAATACATAGACCAGAGTATGAAGGGAAAGGTATGTGTGCCAGCCAAGGAGTTGCTGGGATCAGTTTGACTTAAAGCTTGTTTTTGAAGATAGTGCATCTTGAAATGCAAATTTCTATCCTTTACCACATTTATATTTTGTTAGTTTGCAGAGCATAATACCAATGTGCATGAGTCATCAAAATGGTTTAGTTGTACTAAATAGAGAAGGCTGGAAAAAAGTGCTCATTTTGAATACCTGACAATTTCCTAAAATTTGACTTCCATGCTAAGTGTAAATATGTATGCAATAATTTCCTAGGGGTAGTTTATAAGTTCACAATAGATGGAGATTAACAATCTGTAGATGCTAGGTTAGGTAGAGTACTAATCTAAAGCAGCTAGTGCTCTGGTTGTGCTGCTAGTGCTCTGTGGTTGTGCTGTTAGTGCTCTGTGGTTGTGCTGCTAGGTCCCTGGTTTTGAAAGTTAAAATTCCCACACAGTCTGTAGATTTTCTGGTTGAGAAGCAGTAAGTGTGGTCACTTTGCAAAAAAATGTTGAAAGGAAATGGCTATGTATTAAGAGTTTACTAATTAGATTTGGAAGTCTTTATCAGTCCCTGCAGTGGAGAAATAGAGGCCCATAATATGTAACCTATGCTGGTAGCGAGTAGAATGAAAGAATTATGGACTTTTTAGCTCAGGTTTGTGATCATAATAGCTTTTTCACACTAGGTCAAAAATCTGGAAACTTGAGTTCTAGATTTGTTAAGCTAAAATTTGGGTTAGGTTCTTAAAAATTTTGATTATTTTCCACCCATCCAAGCAGAAATATAACTGGCATGAGCTTAGGAATAAACCTTTTGTTGTTCAAATGAAGTAAGAGAAATAATTTTAACATAGTGTTTGATTCATTTATACACACCAATGAATTGTTTCCTGTAATGCACTCCTGCATTTCCTCTATTTTCATTTACTGCTATTTAACCCATCAATAGGCCCCCTGAGAAAACATTTATTTTTTGTCATAAAAAGTGTTAAATTTTGAAGGTATTTTTGTTAGTGATGCAGTATTGCTAAATGAGGTTGAGTTATTGATTTGCTACCAAATGATTGAGTTATTGATTTGCTACCAAAAGGCTACTAAAAGGTTGTCATAGTATGTCCCATTATATTTATATTTGCATAGCTGGAGACACAGATGCCCCATTTTTGACAACCTTAGTTTTAAAACTGATCACTGAAACAATTGTGACATTCACACCTGCGTGTGAACAACTCCGTGAACAAAGTTTTGACCAGAATTTCTAAAGCAGTTCGGTAACTCCTGAAGATTTAAAGGGTTAAACTTGTTATCATTACATCATTTTGTGGATGACTAGTGGTTATTGTTACTGGACTGTGACCTGTTACAGCATTTTGTGGATGCTGCACTAGTGGTCATTGTTACTGGACTGTGACCAGAGCAAGAGTCATGGGTAGGTGCATCTAGTAAGTCTGTGGATCACTGTCAGTTCTGAAGTACATCAGAAATGATTTATTGTAATCCAATATTCTGGATGTTTTCTTCAAAACTTGGTGGAAATTCATGAAGGGCAACCTATTTTTTAAGTGATAATTTACTTAATGTTTTATTCACTCATAAAAACTGCTTGGGCCATTCAGGGTTAATTTTGTGGCATGATAATATCAATAATAGTTGGCTGAACATTATTGGCTGTATAATTGAAGTTTGGATTCATTTCCCTTACTACTGATTCATTTTCTCCAAGTCCCACTTCCTTACCTTGCCTTACACCCTGTCCACTCAAATTCAGCTTGCCTCACAGTTCAGCTTGTCCCACAGTTCAGCTTGTCCCACAGTTCAGCTTGCCCCACAGTTCAGCTTGNAAAAAAAAAACGTGACACAACATTTTTGCATATCAAAGTAGCAAACAAATACAGAAATCTTAGCTCCTATGCATGATCAAACAAATTTAACTTAGTAACGAAACATGCTCCATATAAGTGTCTACCATGTGTTTGTGTCACACAACTTAAGTATAAACTGAAATTGAGCTAACAATATTCAAACGAAACATACGTATATGTCAAACTCGTGCTATAATTCCTCAGCTCTGGAGTCAAATCGACTAATTTAATTTTATCAAAAACCGGGATGTTTTTTACTTTTTACTTTTATTTTGTTTCTGTTATATTTCAGGCTTATAAATTGGTGCTTTTTTAACCTTATAGACGTTAACATGTTAGAAAGGTTTAATTTTTCATAGAGCATAAAAGAAAAAAAAAATTCTTGATAGATTATAAATTGTGCTTTGCCTAAAACTAAATAGAATTTTATGTAAATTAATGTTACTCTTCAGATTATTCTTCTTCCGAGGAATTTAGATGTATATGAGTATATACATATGTATATATGTGCATATATGTATGTGTGTGTATGTACATACATGTGATATGTGCATGTATGTATGCATGTGTGCGTATGTATGTATATGTATATATATAGGTATATGTATGTGTATGTATGTGTGTGTATGTATGTATATATATATATGTAATTTTTACGTTATTTTTTTACCTATTGAATACATAATCAAAAAATTTATCCGTCAATGTCAGTAATTGCTTTGCTACAATAAGTGACTTAAACCTCAGAACTTTAGTCTACTACAGCTTTTCTTATCTATATCAACATCTAAGTATTGAAAATTTGACACATTCACTGTTATATCTTATTTTTTTATCTCTCTTTCTCTGATATGTAACGCCTGTTCATATTAAACAGGATGATTACAGATAACTGTAATAATGATTAAATTAAATCGATCATCAGCAAGCCATACCATACGGTCAACCACTAATTAGAAATTACAATTTCAAAATCACAACTTTATGTTTTAAGTTTTCGCTCTCATAATTTTCCTTTTTCAGTATTTCTCGGATGTTAAACATCCAATTCAGTTAAATGTAATGATGTCAAATCTAATCTGTACCTAAAGAAAATATTTCGCTTA
>VCRD01007982.1:10240-26706 GCA_006783055.1 Trinorchestia longiramus
GAAAACTTGAGAGAGAAAACTTGAGAGAGAAAACTTGAGAGAGAAAACTTGAGAGAGAAAACTTGAGAGAGAAAACTTGAGAGAGGAAACTTGAGAGAGAAAACTTGAGAGAGGAAACTTGAGAGAGAAAACTTGAGAGAGAAAACTTGAGAGAGGAAACTTGAGAGAGGAAACTTGAGAGAGGAAACTTGAGAAAGAAAACTTGAGAAAGAAAACTTGAGAAAGAAAACTTGAGAAAGAAAACTTGAGAAAGAAAACTTGAGAAAGAAAACTTGAGAAAGGAAACTTGAGAAAGGAAACTTGAGAAAGGAAACTTGAGAAAGGAAACTTGAGAAAGGAAACTTGAGAAAGGAAACTTGAGAAAGGAAACTTGAGAAAGGAAACTTGAGAGAGGAAACTTGAGAAAGGAAACGAGAAAGGTAAATTAAGCGAGGAAAATTAGGGAAAGAAACTCAAAAAAGAACCCTTAGGAAAGAACAATTAGGAAAGAACACTCGAGAAAGAAAACTTAGAAAATGAAACTTAGAAAATGAAACGCACAGAAGAAGACATTCGAGAAAGAACACTCAGGAAAGAATGCTTAGGAAAGTGCACTCACAAAAGAACGCTTGAGAAGTAGAATAAGGAAACAGCGTAGATCTGCATTTTCATAAAATAGCTGTACATTTGTTTCAAAGTCGATACAATACTCGTAAAATAAAAGAGATGCAAAAAAGTACCAACACATTTCATACAAATCGTTTTCAATTTTTGTTTTAAACTCAAAGCAATGAACGCTACCACCACAGACTCTCAAGGACTTCAAGACAAACAAAAAACGTCATTATTCTACTGAACAGGTTCCAAAAATTTACTTTTTTTCAAATCTCCACCACAGCGTGTCCATGACTGGGGACTTGAGAAGCTCGAGTTATGCTCGACTAATAATTAGCAACTCAATTATGCTAGTTTAAAGCTCAGACATAATTTGCTCCACGTTAAGCATCGCCCTTCATGAGGCAGAACGCAGAGTCTCCTGTAAAAAAATACCACCGAATAATACCACACACACACGCTAAGCGAATTTCCACTCACTAAGTCGAACGTCTCCTGAAGTGTGAATAGTACCACTAAATAATACGCACACTAAGCAAATCTCCAAGTCATTGTCTTTATTCTTCAAAATAAAGATTTCTTTTCCCGCCAGCGAGGCTGCCGGCAGGGAACTAAGGAAGGGACTGCGCGCCGCACCGTTGAGCACTACTACATACTTTTTTCTAGCATTTAATACACAAATTTGCATCAAACAATATATTATTACTCGAGAATGCTAGTTTTTTCGTATAAGTTTTACATGTGATAAAGTCTGCTTTAGATGACAAGCAGTTCAGAACGATCTTGAGAATCTCTGGAGGTCATTTAGAAATTAACGGAGCATGGAAAATCATCAACTTCGTAAACTTTAATGCAGAGTGTTATATGTTTAATGAAAATTTTAGTCCCTGAAAATTTGCTGCTATTAGCTAACGAAACATATACCTGGAAATTAAATTAAGAGAGACCTTGATTTAAATCGTAAATAATTCTCTAGTTTATCCCTAAATTTCTGCTTAATTATGTATTTACACTTTCTACGAAACTCCTTGATTTGTGCAGCAAACTCAGTGGAGATAATGTTTATACTTGTTAACTTGAGAGACTTGAATGATGTGAGCTGATGACCCCTAATGGTCCTGGTGCGTAGCTCACGCTGACGTGACTCACCGCCGGAAATTTTGTGGTCACCTCTGGAAATTCTGCTCGAAAGTCGTCTTCAGCTCTGCCACCTCCCTCTACGCTGATGGTCAGAGCAGCAATTGTGCCATTTTAACTGAACCTAAACGACTAAACAGAAGTGAACAATTTCTTACGCGGTAGAAAACTAAATTCCAAAACGATTTAATCTTTCGTTGGCTCAGTTAAATAACCCAGAGAGCTGGTCATGCAATGGGAAGAGCTTACTTTTTCTTTCCAACGAAATAAAGTTTTCCTTAATTTTCCACTTTCCATGGACTATCAGTGAAGAGAATCTTATGCACGCTTCTTCCCAAAAATAAGCGATCGATTGAGTGAAAAGAAGCACGAACGTCTCGGGTGGAACAAGGAAAGTAAAAAGTTGAACGCTTTTCAGACAACACGAGCAGGTATGAGATTCATGAGTCTTAGTTTTTGGAAAAATGGACTTCTTTTCAGGTCCAAGTTTAGCTTGAAAGAGATTTAGGCCAAACCATTGAGCTGGCTATGAAAAGAAAGCAAAGGAACGCTCGCGGGCTTCACGCATGAGCATCTTTTCTTTCTGCTGCATTAACAGAATTAAGTTTTGACAAAATGTAAGCAACGCTTGGAACAATGTTTTTTATTTTTTCTCATGAAAATACAAAATAACTATACATTAAATTCAAGTTGAATTTATGCAAACGAGTCAATTTTCTTAGAAATACTTACAAGTTTAAAAACAAATTAGCATTGCATAAATTTTTCTAAAGTAAAAACACTAGGAATCTTTCACTTCAATGCTAAAAACTTTACATAAAAAACGGGAGTAAAATTTTCTTACTTTTATTTTTTACCACAACACTATATTTTCAAAAATAAGTTTTTATTTAAGCTGAATGCTGATAAAAAATTAATTAATGTAAATGAAGTTCCATTCATCAAATTTAGTACGTGAGGCAGGAGCGCATCGAGCAACGCAATTTTCTCTGAGCATCCAATAATTTTAACAGTTATTGATACTAATAACAATAATGAATGACAATTAGTGTTTAGGCTAAGAAACATGCTACAATAATAGCCTCTTTTAGTCTTCAATGTTGGCCCAAGTAAGAGACTAGAAGTGACCCATTATGTAATGAAAATAGCTAGTTAAATTATTAAATTTATTGATCGAATAGTTATGAAACGAGTCCTAGTGTTAAAAGGCTTTGAATGGTAAACGCTGCGCAAGTTTTCCACTGGTGATAGTTTAGCAATTCATGGACATTAAACTTGAAACAAATAACATGAGCAGCATTATAAAGTAACTGCAAAATGCCACATGGAGACACATTGGCATCTCACAACGAAATAATTAACAAAAACAAGCGTTCTTACCATTGAACAAGTTCTTAAAAGATTACATCAATACGTCTTTTGCAATACACTATTCAGACAAGTTTCTTAGAAGAATGTTTGCCCACTCGCTATCCCAAAACACTCCCTTTTCTTAACCCTCTGTATCCCTACCTAAGCACTCCCTATCCGGCCAAAGGGCACACTCACAAACACGAACAATTCCAGCGTAGAGCCTCTTTTAAATGCTCTGCTGAATGAGACCATGAAGGAATTTTAAAACCTGAATGACTACATGTGACTTAACGAAAACGAACAACCTCAAATTTCACTTCCCTAACGACATGCTTCCCGAGCTCCCACAGAATTAAAATCGCAGATATTCGAAGTAATCTTTTGCGTCGGAGTTAAGTCACGTTCAGACGAAGTCAGGTATCCTACAAAGTGTTATTTATAAAGAATTGATTGAAGATGCACGCAAGAGCTGTCCGCATCGGCAAATCAAAAAGACCTAACGCTAAAAATCAGGTTGTGGATCTGGGAAGGTAAACAACGATCGTTTTATTCGTGCCGTGGGAAAGCAAGTCTTCAAAACAAACACACTGGACTGAGGAATAGAATATAATTAAAACAAAAAATAAAGTTGATTTAAAAAGCTCAAGAAATTAGGACTCGAGGTCACAATGGCCTTTCATGATAAGAATGCGAGTTTTTCTCTTCAAATAAACAATAGCCCTAGAGCCACAGTTCACAGAAACCTTTGGTAAAAGTCTTGAGACAAAGTGCAAATTTTTGCAAGAAGGATTCCGCTTGAACAATGTATCATATAAAGTTGAAACTTAATTCTGAATGGTTGCAATCTAATTAATCAGGAATTATGTCTACCAGTCGCCTGAGTAGCTTCACAAAATACAGCGTCTCATGTGTTGATCATCGTAAGCAAGACTTGAGAGTTTAATAATTGAATGCATTTCTTAAGACCTATGTTGAACGTAAACCGGAATTTTCAACCGCCATTTTTTACCAACGTAGGAGCTGTGGAAAAGCAACATGTTCACAAGCAACTCAAACATGGCGAGAACAAGGATATACTCCTAGAGAAAAAATGAAGCAGTTTTAATTATTAATCGTACATTCTCTTCAGTTTAGCAATATCGGAAAATTGTCTTATCGTGCACTGCTCACGCTAATCCACCACATCTAGAAACAAGTTTGGATTATTTTTAGTCTTTTTGCTAATCATACGGGCACCACCAATGATAGAACGTTGAAAACTAAGATATCGACCACCTATGAAGGGTTTACTGAACTGCAAATGTTATGTATAGCTCAGATTTAGAATTGGCTTCTTTCCTGTGCTAATAAAAATGCAGGTGCAAAAACTAGCACTAACCAGAAGCTTTCCAAGTTCTTTGCTGGTTAACACGTTTGTTGCGATGCGACCCACCGGTGAGTCACTTAGGTTAGGTTCTGTAATTTTTTCAGATCCTTCTAGTGACTATGCGTACAAAGTGAAGTTTTACACCAATCAGGCAATCGCAACAAACGTGTTAATATCGCCGCCCCGCGAAAAACCCGCAGTGGGATACTTCAAATTTTCGTTCTACGAATTTCAAAACCTTTAACACTTTAGCGACCAATTTTTTTTCTAGTTTGTACGTCTAAGCTCACAAAGACCGTCTGTACACTGATGCAATGAAGCACGCTGACAGCCAGGCAGCCAAAAGAACGACGCTGTAACATGCCGCCGCGTCCAAACCTAGTAGCAACCTCATATTGCTCACTGTTTAATTATTAGAACAATTCTCCCGAAGACAGTAAAAGAGGACTGTATGGTCCTTTTCGTCGCTAAAGGGAAAAGCTGCACGAATTGAAAGTACTTCCATACTTTTTCTTAATCCTGCACATAAATTATATCGCTACAAGTTTTCACCAACGTGAGTTATGGAGATCCCTTCTCCTAACCCTCCATTTTTCGGAGTAATTTCGGACTCATTCTGATAAGACGGCAATAGCCTCGTCCGGCCTGTTCTGAACTTCCTTCTGAAGCTTCCTTTCCCAGGCATCACAGCATGAGCTTTCCGTTCTCTTACTTTTATTGGTCGTCCTGTGCCATCAGAGGTCTCTTGGTACTGAATAGACGAGTTCCTGTGAAGAAGTTCAATAAATGTAGCAGCTTTACTGCTTCAGGAAATTATTTCAATTATGTATTTATTTTATCAAATACCGGTTTGATTGCCCGATTACATCACAGCAATGCAATCAGTTACTTGGATCGTAGGGCAATCAGTTACTAGGATCGTAGGGCAATCAGTTACTAGGATCGTAGGGCAATCAGTTACTAGGATCGTAGGGCAATCAGTTACTAGGATCGTAGGGCAATCAGTTACTAGGATCGTAGGGCAATCAGTTACTAGGATCGTAGGGCTATCTGTTACTAGGATCGTAGGGCTATCTGTTACTAGCATCGTAGGGCTATCTGTTACTAGCATCGTACGGCAAACTATGACTAGGATTGTAGGGCAAACTATGACTAGGATTGTAGGGCAAACTATGACTAGGATTGTAGGGCAAACTATGACTAGGATTGTAGGGCAAACTATGACTAGGATTGTAGGGCAAACTATGACTAGGATTGTCGAGCTATCTGTTACTAGGATTGTAGGGTAATTGGAGTTAACGGCTCTTCACTGGAAATAGTTCAAGTAGTAGTTTAAAATGAATTAAATGATACCAAGTTGAGCATGGGATATACCTGCAGATTACACCTAATTTCACTAATTTGATGCAGACAAAATTCTACTGCAATGGCAACGTTCCTATTTAAAAGTATGAACACACAGTATATAGATAAATGAAATGTGCGCATGTTTTAAATACATAGAATCAACTATCACATTCAAACAAAACAATAGAAGTATGATACTTTTTAGGTGTATTACATATAAATAAAAGACTATAGAAACCCTAGATATATTTAAACGCCGTTTAACATTTGATACAAGTGAATCTTTTATGTGGTTCCTTCTTATTGAAGATTAGAAAGCTTTCTGATATCTATCTAGAAGATTTGAATAAACAGTTATACAAGACACTCGAGTCTTTCGCTCAATAAAGAAGTAGAGTTCATCCACAGTAACGACCGCCCACGTCCTTTCAATTTAATTGAAGAGGTAAGCCAGAGACGCAGTTTTGAAGACGCATGTTTCAAGTTATTTCATTACAATTAACAGAATTTACACAAAATTATTATCGCTTAACTTACTCGTTTTGCAACGAAAATTTCAATTACAGTATTTTCCATTTCTACTAAGAGAATATTTTTAGACGACTGTGATTCTTCAAAAAACATGTAATTTTTGTACACGATTCAGGCACGTAACAGTAAGAGGTATTAGAATTTTGAAATAAATCAGAAAAACATTCCAAATATTAAAAAATATCTGTAAAAGCACGGTTACGTCATTAAAAAAAACAAGAAGCCAAATATTCAGCGCCCTACAGAAGTAGAAAGTCTACACTTCATCAGTCTGAAACAAGAGAGCTAATGGTTCCACTTTGAGAAAAACTCATTCAGCGCTTCAGTAGCTCAACTCCAACCGACGTTTCAAATGTCACAGGCGCAGGAAATCACCATTTCAGTAGGTGATCTGACTAAAAAAAGTGTCTAATTTCTGTTCAACGTGTGAGACATTGCCGACATCAAGGAATGGAAAGGTCTCTCTCATCTCATGACGTGAGCCAGTAAGCATCATGAACTACGCAGATAAAAAGATTGCCTTTGGACCTACAGAGGTCATCACTTCCTCCCCAAAGCATCCCTTCTCAGGCAGCGTGGGTGGAGAACGTCAGCGATCTCACACACCTCCGCGACAACCTCACATCTCCCAGTCATGCCGAGCTGCGAGAGATCAAACATCTTTCTTGTTTTTTAAAATCCAATTCGTTTTCAAAGTCACACGTCAGTATGGTGTTGAACACACAATCTTGTTTCATGGAGGATTTAGGAGCGGTTTTACGTACGTTGTGTAATTCTAGAGACGGTTTAGGTACAGGATACTTTTTCTCGATTATTTTTCTGTGACCCAGCAGCACGGTCAAAATAAATAGCACGCGGCAATGTCTATACGTGTTCAGAAATAATAGTTCACTTAAACGTGTCTTGCTCTTGACAAAATGCCTATAAAAATCATGAAGGGAAGCACGTGCATAAACTATCAAGTAAGTTTATGGGTCCAGCTCATGTAAACGAAGCAAAATTTATTCATAATTTCTTTAAAAATACACGATTTGCCCGCTGCTTGCATCTCCAGTTACATAGGAAAATCAATAGAACCAGATACTCTGAAAAATATCATCCACAATGGACAATAAAATATTTTCATCAAGATTCTATGTAATCATGATCTATAGAAAAAATTATTCTCGGTCAGTATGACAGAGCGGCTGTTGATATTGGGGCCTACTCATAAACTCAAGGACAGAGGTAGCTGGACTCGAGAACTAGCGAGACTGACACTCCGGCCAGCTCAAGTGCACAGTAAATTGCAACATTAAAATGTTACGCATGTCGAGCATGGTAATGGACACTGTGGATTATGTCTAGTCAAGGACGCCCTTCAGACAACAACCGCAAGCTGGCCGGACAGCGGTGGTATTGCGTCAAAGTTCCTACGGCGCTCAATTCGTGCGACCATCAACAATAATGTCTCCATTTTAGCGTCAAGTGGACGGGATTGTTTTACCAAATTTACATTTTTACGTAAAAATAGTTAAGTGGTTAGATTATTGTAGCCCATGCAGAATAGCTTTATAAGTTTTGACATCTCTCGAAAGAAGTTATCGAGAATTAAAACCGCGTTAGAAGTCTGTACTCGTATGCTGCCCTCTGTAATTAACATGAAACTTCGAAGCTGAAGTGAGTCACATATGAGCCAAAATATAGCATTTTTCAAGGTGAATAAGCTAAATGAAACGTACGTTTCTTTTTGCAGTAAGAATTTACCCCGAAGGATACTGATGAATGTGAAATACATATGTATAAGGCAAATGCACGTCAGAACTTGCCCTGGTTTCGATCGCTGCGAGTCACGTTTACGGAAATTAGATCGATTTCTGTACCAGGATTTTTTTACTGGAAAAACTGCATCATGTAAGTATAGGTTCATATCTATAACAAGAGCTGCAAAAAATAAATCTGATATATTAGTCTTTATGTGCCCTATTGAAGCTGTGTTGTACCCACAATTGATTATAATTTATCCATCCAAATTAATGTGAAGAAAATCTGCTGGTTAGATACGACAAATAGCATTTATTCCTATCAAACAAAACAGAGTAATGGTACTATATGGTTACAGCTGATACATAAAGTATCAACTGTACAGCCACAAATTTTCATATCACATTATGAACGTCTGAGGAGGCAATATAACGTAAGCAATAGGGCACCTCCTCTTGTTGTGGGGCAGGTAGAGCGGTCTGCGTCAGGTGGAGCGGTCTGCGTCAGGTAGAGCGGTCTGCGTCAGGTAGAGCGGTCTGCGTCAGGTGGAGCGGTCTGCGTCAGGTGGAGCGGTCTGCGTCAGGTGGAGCGGTCTGCGTCAGGTGGAGCGGTCTGCGTCAGGTGGAGCGGTCTGCGTCAGGTAGAGCGGTCTGCGTCAAGCAGAGCAGGATTCGCATCTAAAGGCTATCAAGAATATTGCTCAGTATGTAAGTCACATTTCAAAAAGCAAGTTCTTGGAAGAAAAGATTAAATGAGATGCTGTAAATTTGTTGAAAATTAAAAATACTCCAAAAAGGACGCGTCAAATTTTAGTCATGGAATTCCCCTTTCAGTTTAATCAATATATGCATAGACTGAAGAACTTTAAATCATAAATAATAGTAACGGATGTATTATACTGTCAGGGCACTGGCTGTGTAACAGTCAACTTCCAATTCAGTGAAGTAAGGATGCTTAAAGTTAAACTTGGCGTTCAAATCACGTCAGAGATATAGAACTAAGAAATACAATTCTCCAAATTGATCTAACCTCGAACTACTAGAAGTACAAGACAATTTTAGGCCTCCAGCTACTCCCTTAGTCTGAGAGGACGGGCTGAACATGTACACAAAGACCAGTAATCAAGTGATTTGGCGGAAATGTGGTTCGAAAAAGGCGGCGCTCCATTTATCCCGGTCAGAGTTACGCAAGTCATCGCAGAGGAGCCTCGTAAGAAGCGAAGAGATAATTGCCCATTGCGGCTCACATCGCGAGTGAGCAAAGCCAAAATAATGCAAATTTCATCAGAATTTTTTCGGCGGCGTTCGAGGCAAATGAATGGCGTTGTTTGTGTTCCCGTAACAGGTATGAAATTATGAATCGCAGCATCGCAGGAGCTTTAAAGTTACCGTTCGCCAAACACAAAGAAACGCATCACATGCAGTGAGCCCCGTCGGTTGGACGGTCGAATTATCGCAAGCACTGGAATTGCTCGGCCGCCTGAATAGGGAGCAAAGTATCTTAGAAGAAGAGCTACGCCAACGCAGGTCTCGCGTTGCTTACACTAGCCCGCCAACAAATTCCAAGACATCCTCAAAACAATGAAGCCACGCGGTAGTAAATTCAAACTTGAGCAAATTCAGTGATGCATTTGTATTCCAAATGAAAAATTTTAGATTTCTTGGAGTATTTTTTAATATGAAGTACTATATAAGTTGTCGTTCGTGAGCCCACCAATACGCTACGAACTACTCGTAATACGATGCTAGTCTTACTTACACCAAAGCTCACCATGGAAATACCAAAATTCGACCTTATGCGTTTGTCAACATTTAATTTGTCACGTGTTATCTCCATCATAGAATCACATGTTATCTTCATCATATAAATTATTTCCCTGTACACATCTTCAATTCTCCATCTCACCCAACAAAATCAAGTGCAACACAAAGTTTTAGTGTTTGCTGAACAGTTTTGGTGTTCGCGCTATCTCGCGAAATAAAAAGAACTTCAGATTCATCTAACCAGTTTTAGAATACGATCAGTTGATACTCGAGAGGAAATTTTGCAACCTGGCAACATTTTGGTTCTATTAGTAAAGAAAGCTCTATAGTAGAATTTAATTTTCGCAAGATGAAAATATGGATTATTATTCCCTAACGCACATAATTATACTATTCGGGATTAACTCTTGAACATGTTAATTCAATTCGATTTAAATCACTCATTCAAGAATAATTTAATTCGTCATAATATATAACTGTTACGAGCACGATTATCACAACTATATGATCTACACAGTTGTTAAAATAACTGCAAAGTCATTGTTAAGAAGTGGCTTCCAGAGGAGTGTTGGACCAGATGCAGAGCGGTACAGAAGGCCGCTTTATGGTTGCAGATGCGGAGCCTTGAGTCAGGAATCTGCCACTGTCAAGGTTGCAAAGAAGAAGAAGAAAAACGAGATCTTTCGAGCAACTGGAACTCCGTTGCGGTACTGCGCAGTGCTTTGAAATTAACTGCGAAGATTCTGCTCATAAAACAAGACTCAGGATCGGCGTTTGAAAATGTAGCTTATAAATCCCTATAAAACCGGGAAATATTTTGAGTAGATAAAGGTTTTTAACGTTGAACATCTTCTATAGATGCGAAATTTTGCAATATACTGTACTGTAGATGATGGAAGCTTGAAAATATCTATGTAATGACAAAAATCGAGGAAAAATTAAGTTCTTTTGGCTTCAAATCTCAGACAGTGCAGAGTCTGTATAATATTTTGCCTCTGAATTTACAGCATCCTCAAAATAATTCGTTCAACATTTGGACGCACGAATTACTCGCTGATCTGATAAAATAAAGTTTCAATTTTAGTCTCATGTTGTCCACTGAAATGATCCACGTGGCTATCATGGGCATTACTTAATGATTCCTTTTAATTTTTTCCTGGTATAGTGAAATGAGGAGGATAATATTCACATTTTTACTTGGAGTCAAAGCTGTACAATAAGCTCTGAACCCACGGGTGAACTGCAGGAAACAAAAAATCAATGTATGACTTGATTAAACAACGTAGATTTAAAGTATCCTTCCAGTGCATACAAAACCTATTGGAGTTTTACCCAGTAGGGATGTACGTACAGCATGCAAAACTAGAAGATTCACAGGATTTTGCTTTGTGCAATGCCAGAGCACTTGGCAAAGAACAATTGTTCTCGATACTCTGAAGAACAATTACTATCCCCTGAATTCAACAAAAATTGCTTCATCGAAGCGAGTTTGTGGGTACAGCGTTCATAGACATACGAAATACTACAGCTTGTACAATGTTTTCTTCACTACCATAAACGAATTCTTAACCGTTAGATTACGATGCACTTGTTGCTTTCTTGTGTCGGGCAGAAAGAAGAATAGAGGTGAAGCACTTCAAGTTCCAGTCGAAGAATGATTTAAAAAAACGAAAACCGTCTAGGATGACTTTTTCTGAACCCAGATACGACATGGGAAATCGTGCAGTTTACATTTTCCTCTTTGCAGCACACACGGCTTTTTTTTCTTCTTTGATGCAGCGTACAGCACACATGACACAATTAAAAGATTCTCGTACATCATACAAGCAAGTTTGAGAAGAAGAGGCAGCGGCCCTGTTCCCTGTGCATAAACTTGAGGCGCAACTAAAACCGGCTGTTGCTGAACCTTATCTCTTCACCAAGCGCATGTGACTTCCAGACCTTGATATCACTGCTCGATGAATATTAATGATTTTCATAGTGCTGTCTTGCACGACTTACACGAGAAAATTCTTCCACACACGTAATAAATAATGCACTGTTTGACGGCGCATTCTTTTCTACCAGAATTTCTTCACTAATGCCAGCAAGGCTAACACAGATTTATTTAATCATATTCGTCAGTAGACAAGCCTGCGGAGAGGGTTCATTTTAGTAGAATATTTTCACACCGGTATCTGACTGGAGAAGTAGATTTCAACTCACCCCTGCAATCAAATCTTTAAATAATCTTATGCATGGCCCTACTTTGTATAGCATTTGTGGCACTTGATCCGTTCACTCATCATTGAACGTTAGATCAAAACAACTGGACTATTCAAAATATAAGAGTGCACCATTACCTCCGTTATTCACCCTAATTATTAACAGTAGTTCTTCAAGAATTTTCAACCGTATTTGACTGTGAAAAAAAACAGAACCAATGTGAGCCAATACACTTGTTCGCACATGACGTTTCTTACAACTAGTTCTGCACACAACAAAAAACACACGCTAATTCAACACGCGCCATCCACATCGACAAAGCAACCCAACCGCTAATCGAGGTCAAAAAGTCGCACCTGCAATTGAATTCTCATCTCATAGGATCAAAGATACAGAGTAGACAAAGCTGAGCGCGTGCTCACACGAAAGAAGTCCGTTAGAGGGAGGGTGGCGGCCATCGCCATCAGTGTTACAGTTATGCGGGTGTTTACGGACAGTCCATCACCGGAACATCAACACTTTAGATCCATGATCTTGACCACTCCAGCGCAGACGCGTGTTCTCCTGATCTCTCATGCCGGAGTATGACCTACATGGTGAATATTCGGGCCTCATCCTAGAGCAGGTGTTCTCAACCTTTCTATGACTTTGTACCTCTTCAGTATTTCGACCGATAAGCATATACCTCTGAATTTTTAATAGAAATTTTAGGTTTTAGCAACTATAAACTAACATTAAATGTACCCCTAAGGGTACATGTACCCCAGGTTGGGAACCCCTGTCCTAGTGTCAACTAACCTCGTCAAAAAAGTTTGTTATTCCGCATAATTTTTTTACAATAGAATGTTTGTTTTATTGCACTAGACTTCTTTAATAACGAGCGATGTTAACTAATAACATCATAGGGGATGTATTTTGAGTTCAATTTTGGTGGTATGAATACTAGAGACACTATAGAGTGACTTCGGTGTTGTATCGGTAGTCAATTACACTACTTTCCTTTTAACAGTTGACTGGGTCATCAGTTATTCGATGTTTTTATTAAAAAATTAAAACCAGCCAACAATCTTCTAAATTTACAGAAAATTTGCGAAGGTGTCACTCTTCGTAAAACCAACTCAGTGATGTGCTCACATCAGCCTAAAAACACAGAAAGCTCCAAGTTTCAAAGTCATGTCGTGTACGTAAAAGTCAAGCGAATTATTACAATCATGTTATTTTATTTTACGAACTGACAGACAGAGATTCTTAACCATCAGCTTGGATAAAATCAATGCTTCGCCCAACATAACTGAATGCCTATCAACAACTGAGAACCTCAAGCAAAGTAAAGATATAGCATTCTATGTCTGGAAAAATTTTTTTGGCAAACATGACCCGCCGAAGAATTTAAATGATTTAGTATTCTTCATTGAACAGTACACTCTCGAAGTTATGAGATTATAGCATTCAGCACAGCACAGCATATGCTCGTTAATCGACAGTCGCATTATGTACAACTTACAGTAATTAATTCAACAGAATGAGAAACTAAATAGAGTGGTTAATAAAAAGAACGAGTTACAGAGTTCAGGCACTCTCGGGAAAAATCACATTTCACTAGAACCATAAATAAAAATCGTTTGATTTTAAAGCAAGAACGTCCGTTACAATGCAAAAATGCGTCATACATTCAGTCTAGAAATGCAAACAATGTTGAAGTCCGGTGCATGTAAAGCTGTCGAATTTCCAACGGAATTTCACTACCTTGCATCGATTTTGCCAAATTTCAGAGACTGAAAAAAGAACATGCCTTCTGATCATCGTTGCATAAGAAGCCACAGAGCACGTGCACTTGGACTGATAGAAGAAAGCTTGACGATGCATGGTTATAGACTTCAACTGTTTCCGAAAATTATCGCTTAATAAAGTTATCAGTTGATAAAGTTATCGGTTAAAACGTAGGCTGAAATCAGAACATCCGACATCAAAACATGTGAACAGGCATTAAAGCTAGCATTTCTGTTTCGACCAGCACGAACAGCAACACCTGTTACAACATTGAAGTTTAATTGTGCTAGGCTGCTATATGTCAAAGCAGGAAACAATGAACCTCTGGAATAGAAAGTAGGCCGTGTTATACAATAAGAAGGGCTGAATCTAGTTCAAACTTTTTTCTAGTCCGTTTCTATGCCTGTGAGCTTCCTATCGATTATCTCACTAGGCATGGAACGAAAAAATGTTCGGCAACATCTAGTAGCGATTACAGAAGGCGAATATCAGCAGATGTAAAACAATGGTTACTACAGTAACATTACATTAACAATGCATTGACATTGAATACACAAAAGTCAAGCACATTCGAGATGGAACATTTGAACGTTCAACAAAGATAATAAAATGTTTATAAAGCTTTACGCTGTCTAGACTACAGCTGTGGCAGAACTGCCATTTCATATTTCGTCAAGGGAAGTGAATTTATAGTCCCAAAACAAAACATAAAAATGAAAAAGACCTGTGATATGAACATCTTTTAACACGTTGACCGAAGTGGTACGTATGTGTACCACTTAGGTTAGGTTCTGTAATTTTTTCAGATCCTTCTAGTGACTATGCGTACAAAGTGAAGTTTTACACCAATCAGGCAATCGGAGGCAACGTGTTAAGCATGACAGTCAATACCTTTTTAACACGTTTGTTGCGATTGCCTAGCCGGTGCAAATCTTTACTTTGTACACATAATCACTAAAAGACTAGGAAAAAATTACAGAACCTAACCTAAGTGACCCAACGGTGGGTCGCATCGCAACAAACGTGTTAACATCGGTATAGTTTGCCCGAAACTAGTGACGTCTATACCCATGTTCAGTGCTCCAGAGTTAATATTAGTTTCTTTTATTCGGTCTAACCATTTATGCAAAATTAATCTTATAGAGTTAGCAGTGTCTGTGACAAGAAGTTCATTCAAAACATTTTCTCTAGAACTTGTCCTTAGCAGAAGAATACAACTTTGATTCGGACGGCAGGCAGCGACGATGTACAGATTTCCTAGTTCAGACACGTAATATTTTTGGCGAAGCGTATAGTGCATGATGAACGACGGTCTCAGCCATGAGTTCATGGGAGATTAAAAACGTAAATTGTTAAGCATCTCTTGCAGACAATGCATACAAAACGCGTTCTTTCCGAATTGTTTTCTTCCGATTCACAATCGTTATTTCCTATGATGAAATGGTTTAGGAATTCCTATAGCTGACGATGGCAATGAAGTTGTTTTCTAGATGCAACAGTGTGACGCCACGGCTGGGGGAAAGCGTGAATTTGTTGATTGGTCCAGGGTTGAAATGAATGTCGTTCCCCCAGCACCACACCCACTAATTCCCATGATGTGCTGCTAATGTTCATACCTCCATACTTCCCCAGCACCACACCCACTAATTCCCATGATGTGTCGCTAATGCTTCATACCTCCATACTTCCCCAGCACCACAGATGTGCTGCTGATACTTCATCCCTCCATACTCCAACTCCATCCCTCAGGCTCGTGGCTGCAAAAACTACGCAAAGAATTGCTGCCAGAAGAACTTTTTTGGACGATCGAACGCTTCTCATTTGCTGGAAGTCAGAAGCAATAGGAACAAGCCCTGCGATGGGAACTGCAACTGCGACACTTTATATGGACTGAAATAATGATAGCTCAAGGAACGCAGCATCCTCATATTACTAGCTGGTACTGCGTTGCTCCAGAATAAGAAATGTTTTAAGTCCTTTGTCAGAGCGTGAGATTTTACTGCAAAATTGGGAATAAAAACTACACCAAGCGTCTGAAAACTTATTTTGTTTCTCTGCATTTATTTCAAACTCTGTTTGCGATTTCCTCATAGAAGTGCAAGCAGTGGAACGTTAATTTTTTCTATACAGATACATTTTAAAGCAGTAGAGGTGGCTTTTCTATAATATTTTAAACTATAGAATACCAAAGCGTTGTAGTTATTTAACTAGCTTTTGCAAGTTTCTTCAAAAAAATCCAAACTTTGTTCTTTTCGAAATAAGTCTAAGTATCCTAAATGGCATAGAAGTGCGACATAAGTGTGTCCTGACCCCGTGCTCGCAGCAGCATACTAGACACACTAGCTCACACAACACAGGCAGCATACTAGACACACTAGCTCACACAGCACAAGCAGCATACTAGACACACTAGCTCACACAACACAGGCAGCATACTAGACACACTAGCTCACACAACACAGGCACCTTTTCAAAGGCGCTCACTAAACGGACGAGAAGTTCCGGAAAATGGAGCTCCGTCTCTGTGTGAACTTTTTCTCTGGACACAAACGCTTGCCACCACAGAGACACACAAACACTCGCCACCACAGAGACACACAAACACTCGCCACCACAGAGACACACAAACACTCGCCGCCACAGAGACACACAAACAC
>VCRD01007985.1:0-19109 GCA_006783055.1 Trinorchestia longiramus
CATCATGGCATGAGCGTGTCATCATGGCATGAACGTGTCATTATGGCATGAACGTGTCATTATGGCATGAACGTGTCATTATGTTGAAGTGTTCCGATTGAACCGATAGGTTGTTACTTGCGCAGGCAGGGCAAAGACTTCAAAGCTCGCCACCACAAAGATGAAGTCGATTTAGAAGAAGGCCTACAAAGGCTGACACCCAATAATCAATTTGGTACGAGCGAACACACAAAAGCTAATGCTGCTACTGAAATATTAACCTGGGCACGCATCCTGTACTGACTCAACAGAGAGCAACTCCATGTTACGTACAAACAACATTCCAGTACATAGTCGCGCTTGCCCATACAATCGTACTTGAAATTTACACTGGAATCAACTAAGGATTTGAAAGTTAGTTATTTCGCTACATATTTCATCGAAGTCCAGAACATCAAGTGAAGTCAGACTGGGACTCGCAATGACAAAACCTTGTTAGTTCAACTAACTCAAAGTTCCAGTGGTGTCTAGAGTCAATTTTTGTGTCCTTTGTACATCATGAAGACTGCGACACAAACACCGTCGCTATTTCCCTCATTTACCACTTATATCCTCTCATGGGTTAGCATGAGGACTTGGCCTTCAGTGTCTACTTCTCTAACCTCAACGCTCACATCAACACGAGACTGTACACTGGATGAGAAGTGGTGGTCAAGGCTTACGAATTTCTCAGGTTAACATCCCAAATTCATTATTCTTCCAACGAAGTAAGCATTCAACAAAGAACTATTATTAATACTACCAGAATTTCCCAGAAGCCTCCATTAGTATTTTACAACTGTTGATGTTACTACGTTTCCTAGCATAGATGATTATTAAAATGTTTCATTCTAAAGGCGCAGAAATTATTTTAGCTAAATAGGTTAATCTAGTTCTCAGCAAAATTACATTTCTTGTGATTCTTCACATGTGCACATAATGAAAACAACTTTTGTCATGCTCCTCTTCAACTGGTAAGAGGCGGCAAACGCACAAATATAAAGACTGTGGGCGATTCAAGTCCCTCCAGCAGATGAATATTTATTGATGTCAACATAGTTAAAATGTTTAGCTTGCATACTACCTCCGACGACACGGAATTATCCCTTTATTAATTATCTTGTTTAATTATGTTTTCGAATCAGCGTCGCAGCAATATTGCCTAACGTTACACCAGGAAGTTCTTCACACCTCCCTGTATTGCGTTATGTTCAATGCTCGGGCAATGGAAGACAAGGATGAAAAAAGAACACCGACGTCGATATCGATAGCGCCATAAGTAAAGCTTACTACACACAACACCTAACAATTACAGTATTTAAGACAGGTATTTTTACAACCATTGCAACAATCCATGAAGTTTTCAACGCAGGAAGTGGAGATGAAAAACATTGTTCCATAATGGGCGTGGTGATTACTTACAGAGATCTACATCATGTATGCTAGAAAACACTAGGCAAGGTTCCACAAGTCAACTGTGATCATTGTGACAAGCTTTAAACATCAGTCATGAATATGATCCTGTGTGTTGCGTGTGTAACTAATAATAAAATATCAGTGTATTTCAATCTGTTTCCTCTTACTGTAAATACTTTAGTGGCATGGGATAACACATTCGGTCAGTGGATCAGAACTAATGAAGATTTTTAAACTTTAGACACATTCATTAGATGCTACATCTGCATAATTAAATAACTCTGACACTACCATGACACAACTGTAATGTAAATCCTGCGGCAATGAAAATAAAAAATAAAAGTTATCCTCATACTATCAAATTAGTAAAAACAAAAACCATCTGAAAATAAAATAACGTAAATGGCAATAAAAACAATATATACACAGAACTTATTGTCGTATGGAAATAAGTGAAAATAGAGGTACATCCATAAATAAAATAAAAAAGTCCACTACACCACACAGCATTCAAAGAAATTGAGGCCTACATAATTGCATAGGCCATACACAATACACACATGACACACAGCACATACATAATGCAAACCATGCACACCTCACATGCTGCACACACCACACGCACGTGTTGCGCACACACACGTAGTACATACACCAAGTAAGAGTAAGACTCACATGATCATAGCAGAGTTGCGCATGATGCGGCCGCACGGGCCGAACTGCTGGATGGGGGAGGGCGCATTGAGGGACCGTGTTCGCCTGCACGTACAGAAAACAGCGTTAAAAGTAGCACCTCACAGCTATGAACTCAAGACAACAGCGTTAAAAGTAGCACCTCACAACCCTGAACTCAAAACAACAGCGTTAAAAGTAGCACCTCACAGCTCTGAACTCAAGACAACAGCGTTAAAAGTAGCACCTCAGAACCCTAAACTCAAGACAACAGCGTTACAGCGAGCACCTCACAACCCTGAACTCGAGAGACAACAGCGTTACCACTGAGGTACTCTTACGTAACACGACCCAGTCAGAATTTTACTGTCCGATCGACGTTAATTTTGGTCGAAATTCACAGGTAATTATCATTTTCTTACGATAAACCGATGATATATCGTTGGAATGTTTCGCGGATGGCCCATATTATCGTCAGACAACCATCAATTTACCGGTTATTATCTTGAATTTTGTATGAAGTCCGACAATAATAACCGGTTAATGACCAGTAAAGCAAAACAAGAAAAGAAAACAATGGTGGATTAAATCTTTCTGGAATAATTCATGGATTAGGATAAAAATGGCTAGATGACCATTACATTTCATATAATTAAATGAACACGTGATATAAATGCATATCCAATAAAATTATAATAATATATTGATCATATCAATATAAAAGTGGTTCTCGACAATTTTTTCTAACACAAATACGTAAGAAAGACGTAATACAAATTTATGTAGATTCACGGAAAAAAAAGTCCTCTTCTAAAAGAAATACCGATTATTTCTCAAGAATTGCCGTCCCTGGAGAAGCAAATCAAAATTAAGAATTGGTTCAGCCATTTGTCGTTAACATCCAAAAAAGCAGATAAATATGTAGAATTTATTCGAAATTACCATTAATCTTCATATTGGTCAAATATGTTTTGCAGGATACATCGTATATTTGTGGCTTCTGTCAATTGTAGCACTGAAGATGGAATCTTTGCATGCCGAAACATATGCAATTAAAGATGTTGATTAAACGCCTTCAATCCTCAAGTACTGCAGCTACCACTATCTCATCTTGTTTGCACGCAAAAGTTGCAGCATTCTACGAATTCTCACCAGCATTTGTTGGAGAGTTGGACGAAAAAGAATAGAAGTGAACTGCGATATACAGGGTGCAATTGGGCTTTTAAGAACATTTTTATCATGTTAAATAAATATTTTAGCAAAAAATGTATATATTCAATTCAAATTTGTACAAATACCCTTGAAGATACTTTTTCATTCTATGAAGCCACTTTTGGCTTCAATGACTGCTTCTATGCGGGTCTGAAACCGTTGACAAGCTGAAATTAAGTGGTCTTTACTCATTTCGGACATCACCTGGACAATGACGGCCATCAGTGAAGCTATGGTACTATGAGGATGTTGATTAGTCTCTCTTTCTCACCAACGCTCCACACGTAATAGTTCTTGGGATTTAGATCTGGTAAGTTTGGAGGACCACATGATCGTAAAAATTCTCTGATTGCTAATCTTTGGTTGCTATAGGTTTGTGAGAAGGTGCTGGGTCTTGCTGAAAGACGTATGGCCTTCCATTAGATACCTTATCTTTACATGGCTTAACCGAGAACATCAATGTATTAACCAGTATTAACCCTAATACCTTATGGAAAAAAGTAAGATGGCATATCATAACATTCACTACTCAACTCCTAAAACCATCACAGTAGCCGAAAATTTGGTGTGCATGACCCTGGGTACTTCAAAACGATATGCATTCATAATTTAAGTGTTATCTGAAATAAAGAATATCATAAATGATTCGAGTGTGTAATGAACTGAAAAAATATCCTCAAATAGCCCTCGTACCTTCTAGAAAGAACTTCCATTACCATTATTCGCACGAATTCCAACAGAATAAATTACTCCCTCTATACGTAGTAATTACTTTAATATTTGCATCCTAGCAACTTTCTCAGACGCCTTTGCCAAATGTTAAAATTTGCATACGGAACCGACTCATTTTCACTACCTTCAACAAGCAACATACCCAAGGTTAGCCAGCTTCAAACACCTCAATAGAATATCAACATAAATAACCCCACGCTTTTCGTAGTACCATCAGCCTTGCGCCACTCACCTGCACCGCAAACTACCAACCCTCACCATTGATGACCCTCCACTTACCCTGGTGCTCCAAATCAACTTTCTCTCAGCAGTTGCTGATGTGTGATGCTACACACAACGTGCAGTCTCCTGGAACTCTCTAAGCTCTTATTTTTGGCGTCTTCTTAATATCAGTAACTATTTTAAACATCTTTTTCTATATAGTCTACGTGCATTCCCTTTTTGGCATAACGGTAAATTCCGCACGCACAAAGCAAAATCTTACCCAGGTACATTATTCCAAACTTCTCAGGTGATACTACTATCAAATAAAACACTGAAGTCACACTCGAAAGCTCGCAATGGCAAACCAGTCGAATTGACCCCTCGGCCGTCGTAGCGTAATAATAGTGAGCGCGGCAATGAGAGGCGGAAAATAGAGCATTAGAACAGGGCGCAGCTGAACACAGCGCCTGATGACAATCGTGTCCGGCGCCGGGACGTGCAGCCAACAATGAGGCTGGTGACATTGATCTCGACGGCGGGGTGGACAATGAGGTCCGCGCCCTCGTAACAAATGCACTCGGTAAAAAACTGCCGGCAGCGAAAGCACCGCCAAAACAATGATAACGTTCGGGTTTCTGCTGTAGCGAGAGCTGCAAAAATGCTTGGTAATGAAATACATTGCAGAGGTCTATATTTTATACACCGTACCTCATACAGACCATTACCAGACTGTAGTCAGCTGACATAAAATTTTGCCATTGATTTTTCCCAGTAGTAAGGGAAGCAAGTCAGCAAAAAATATATTGCGCGAAGCTCATAATAAATTGTAGCTGAGATACGGGTGTAACGTTTCAGTTCGTGATAGTGAATTCTATCCCAATGAAATAGTAATGAGAAAGTGAGTAACTGACATGGCGATATCTGCTGGTGATACAACAAAAATGATAAATTCAGCACCATTCGGTACTGAAAATGACGTCACCTTCAATGGGAACGTCGTCGTAATTTAAGGGTTGGAAATTTGTCCTCATGGAAATAACTTCAGGCCTTGTAATGTGAAAAGACTATCTCTAGGCATGAAGGAAAATATAGGAAAGTCAAGATAATCGAAAGCATAACCCAGTGCAACGTTAGTTCCTCGACTACAACTCCTGAAAAGGCATTTTAACACAAACACTAGCTTTTACGCAGGTGTACTTGCAGCGCCAGTGGGCACCTCCACAGATGCTCTGACAAACCTTACATTGTGAACATTTTGTTATGCTTACCTAGTTTAACTTCATTACGTGTTTCACATAAATTTTCGCTGATTTTCTTCAATTTCAGCATAACACGTGTACAGTCATCGTAGGATGGCACAGCAAATAAAAGAAATTCAGAGTGGGAGACAAATTTGCGCAAAACCGATCACAAAAAACTTCTTATTCAACCAGTGGCTTAAGATTGACAAAATCTTGTTGAATCATGACTTAACGTTTATTGTACAACAAAAGTTTTAACCACACACGATCTATGAACAAATCTGTGTAGATTACAGGCAAAATGAGAGACCAGTTATCAGCTGATAACAGTCCTGCTCAAAGAACCTACAGGTGAGCAAGATCTTGCTAACGTAGAATACTCCACTAAATTTAGAGAAATAGTATTTTTGTCCACACATGCTTTATTTTAGTTATTCACCCCAATTGATTCTAGCCCCCGTCTCGCTTGAAGCATCCCTAGACTGCGAGAAACCTGAAGTTGTTATTCTAGTGCGCAGCTGAAAACGTAACAAACACATCACAACAAACACTACAACACATCACAAAAAACACTACACACACATCACAAAAAACACTACAACACATCACAAAAAACACTACAACACATCACAAAAAACACTACACACACATCACAAAAGACACAGTAACGTTTATTACCCTCGTTGTACGAGTATGATGTAGTATTCGACATCACGAAGGGATTTTCTTCCCTCCAACGGCACTCGTGAAGCCAGAAAATGATTTCAGCCCCACACGCCTTGTTGACATGTGGGATGAGTATGATGCACGCTGTGTACTGAAATGTCATTACTGCCTGATTGCTATGCCGTTCATAAAACCTTGCTCTACTTTCGGTGTAGAGGTGACCTTTCCTCTCCCGCAAACACGAGGTCATGGGAGCTTCCCAATAACTCACCCAGGTAATAATAGTTATACATTTGGTCTGCCGTGCAAGTTCAGGAAAAAGTACGGGGAAATCGTTTTTTTGCTCGATCTATCAAAATATCCTGTTATTCTAGATGACGATACAGCAGGATAACTGTGAACTGCTAACTGTAAAATGTGAACTAATGACTCGCTGATAATGGCAAACCTGCAACTATAATTAATTGCCGTCAGAATGATCAAGTACTGAGCGGTTCTTGCTTGTGATACAGGAGTTCCAGGTTCGAGTCTTGACGTAGCACTCAATTTTTCCTGCTTGTGACACGGGAGACCATGTTAACAATTCATCAAAGTTTTCATCTGCGCCTCAACAAGCCTCTACAAAGTCACACCATAGAAAAAAAAGCAGTCGCTTGAAGCTGCATCATGAATTTTAAAATGCGAACATTAAGTATTAAAAAATCGTTGACAATACAAACACTGTGTTAGTTTGTGTTCTTTTGTTTAACTGTAAACTGGAGAGCGATAACTTACACTTCCTCGAGGCCCTCGCAGACCTCCTCCCCTATGTAAACCATCTGAGGGATCTTGAGACTGCGCAGGTCCACACGGTTCATGTAGAGCCACATGATCATCGTAGAAAAGCTTCTCCTACGCAAAATGGTCGTGTTGCCTTGACTACAGCAGCGTGTGCGTCTACACTCACCGCTATTTCATTTGGCACTTAATGTTTTCTGGCACGAAATTCCTAGTCAACAAATGAAACCGTAAACAGACATCTTTTTTCGATATACAAGGCAAATATTCACAATACATAAGAAGAAAACTCGTCACGAGAGAAAAATAAGACTTGAATATCTTTAAGCGCAGAGCGTAAACAAGGTTAGAATGAGTCGGGGATACAGAAGTGCATAAACATCGCAATTTTATGGCTTTTCGAAAAAGAGTAAGTGAACGAAGGAGATACACACGAAGTTGTTTTTTTATGTTCGGGTAGTTACTTACACAAAAAGATGTAATTATAAGTAACTGCATGAGCTACTTTCTAATTTTCAAACTAAAAAAAGGTCTTCCACACATCTTCTGAAAACAAGATACAGTTGTACTATTTTCAAAGGTGTAGAACAAGTTCTAGCAGGAATAATGCTAACCTTTCTTCTAATTTTTACCTCGACCAAACGAAAAGAAAGATTTAAACAAAAATTCTACTTGTTCACAGAGACGCATGAGAGCGATGCATCCAGAGGCATCACGCAGTGAAGTCCTTATCTGAGCATATTATCAAGACTCAAAATATTGGACAGTAAATTCAGAGGAAGGCTAAACAAGAGCAAGGCAAAACCCCAAACAAATCAAAGAGATACTGCGTCAGAGCAAGACCAAACCAAAGGAATACTAAATCAAAGCGAAACCAAATCAAAGAAATACCAAATCAAAACAAGTCTAAACAATAGAAGCATAAAACAGGAGCCACAAATCGAGAAAAGACAAATCCAGATCAAGACTAACTGAGGAATGGAAAAACAGAGAACGAAGAATGAGATAAAAATCACAGCCACCTGGCCAGGCGCGCCACCACCTGCGCGAGATAAGTCCGTCACCTGCAGCACGTCAGTCATGACTGAGGGCGTTGGGAGGCACGACGGCATCAATGCAGGAACACAAGCCTCTCCCTTCCCACCCTCCTGTACTGACCAACNCTGGACACGCCACGCCAGGACTGCATGACTTGTGATGCACTCACTTGGCACTCTTCGTGAGAACAGCCAGGACCGGGACGTGAAATAGGTTTTACCCTGTGTGACTCCCTCGTAGAGCTCTTGTGATTATGCTGCTACGTCAAGCATCCGTTAGATCTTGTGACTACGTTGCTACAACGTGGAGCATCCGTTGAACCTTGTATCATGTTGCTACAGCACCAGGCATCCGTTGAACCTTGTGACTATATTGCATCAATGTCATGCATCCGCTTACAGTAAGTAAGATACTTATACACTCACATTGATGGCCTGGGCTAAAAAGTTTGTGCATAACTATACGCCGTTTTAAGCCTGTTACACTCAAAGATAAAATTTCACAACTAATAACCAGCGTCGACATTCAGTCACTAGCTGATCGCGATGTGCCTCTTACTCAAATTTACGACCAAGTCAAACGTAGCAAAACTCTGATTTAAAAGAACGAAAACCTAATGAAAAAATGGGATCAAGTCTCACATTTTGAAAATGTGAACCGCAAGACTTACATTTCTGCAGGATCGCTTAATAAAAATAAAGAAAAGATTCGCAAAACTTGAAAGTAAACAAAAATGGAATAAGGAGCTAGAAAAAATTTGGAATGCGTATCGACGTAATTAAAACTAAAGATGATTTAAAACTAAACTAAATACACTCAAATTCTAGTATATGATTTTCCCACGATTATATCAGTGCACAGCTGATGATTAGTCTGGTAAAATCTTTAAATGGGAAAATCAGAAACCAAACTTGCACAGTGTAGTGAAGCTTAGAATTAAAAATTGCCAAAACTGAGGACATAAATAACATTTTAATAATATTCATTGGATCTTACTTTAACACAATCATCGTTTGTACATAGAACAAAAAATATTTACCCGTGAGAACAGAGAACTGAGGAGATGGTGACATTACCTCTTGTAGACGGCGGGCACCTCAGGCGGCTGCAGGGACACCACGCGGTTCTGTCCATCCAGTTGGTCGTCTGACCACATCACAGAGTTGAGGCGTGTCACAAGCTAACGCGTTACCACCAACAATGTTGGGTCTAGTGCGTAATCTCCATGATATACATCATAATACGACTCACACGAAAGCGTTGAACGTGGTCAGAAATGGGTCAGAAAGCACTAAATTATGAGTGTAATAATAATAGAAAAAACGTAGGTGTTGCCATGTAAAAATGAGATAAGAAATTACATTTACATTGATAACCTCGCGATAAGAAATTATCAATGAATTTGAGAACACACAACACGATCACGACAAATGTAGGCATGTATAATACAAGAAAATCTACATGGAAGCTAGAAATTCGGTTTGCGTTTCGTAAAATTGTGGAATTCCAGGTAAAATCATAGTATTTTGGGACTGCTTTCGTCGATAGCCACGCAAAAAAATTTTATCACGCTAGAAATATTACTCAAAGTCGCAGTTGAACGAGGCATAACACCGGCATAATGAGGGCCTCAATAATACACTTTCAGTTTTCTTCAAGTTTCAATGGTTACTTGAAACACAGCTGAGAACTGAATTCAAACGTTACGTCGAAGCAGGTAAAGTAGCATTATCAATTTCCTATTGCACTTGAGAAAAGCCTACGGTAACAAAGATACGACGCGAATAATTTCATTTCAGCTGAACTATCCGTTCAAAAAATATCTTTTATCAACGGAAACTAAAATAGCGGAAACCGATAACTGCCTTAACAGCCGGCCAGGTACTGTTACTCAAGAGTCTGCGTCTGAGAATTTGAGCGTCTGAGAATTACCAAATTATTCATGAAGATACTATCATAGTCAACTTTTTGTTTGTAACAATGGGCGAGCTACCCATGCAAATCTGCGATGCGTCTGTTTTTGATAAGCTAACGAGTTTTAAGTAGTTACCGATAGGTCTGAGAAACGGCAACCCCTCGAGCTATGCTGAAAAGTATTGACACTCATCAGCACACTTTGCACCAACGAAAAAGCTCAGAAATTCCCATAACTTTGAGGATAGCAAAATCGCCAAGGTACGCAGCAGAATGACAAATTCATCCAGCACCCCAGCCCCAGTTGGAGCACACACTCAATATCAGTCCAGACGAGTTCATCATTCCCGCAGAGCGGTCACTTCGATCAGTGTTCCATGTACTAAAATGCAACACGGCCAGAAAACAATGGCACTTGAAAGTCTCTGCAGGATTATTAAGAATGGCTTTCATGTGTGACTACACCACTTGTACTGAAGGTCCAGTGACGACAGCTTGTCAAGTCAGGGAACTTCCCAACGCAATATTGATTACAAGAAGCCTTCCTCAGGCTTCAGAAGAAAAATCCCACGTGGATGCGGGTACACAAATTTGCAAAATATTCAGGAACTCGAGGTCGGTCGCAATGAAATTATAATTGTCAACTTCATGTACCGTGAGCATAATTTTAGAATTGTTTAGCTGTTACAACGCGAGATTTTTGAGTAAGAAACTACCGTCAGGTTTGAGATTTAAAGGAATCGAAATGAAGCAAGGGAGTCCTGCAAACTGCACTTGGACGAAAATTTGAGAGGGGATGACATAATAAGAAATATACTTAAGACTACCCGGGCAGAGATATTCTATTCTAAGTATATCTGAGTAATCGACTCGAAATTAATAACGCCGGAATAGACTAATCGTGCAGATGAGCTTCCAGCTTGAGCAAACTAAAAGCGAAGGGTAAGCCACACAATAGAAGCAGGAGGGGAGTTAACCACAAAACAGCGGTGCTTCAGGATACGAGGAACAACACAATGACTGCCCCATGAAAAAGATGCTCCGTCATCACGGGACACTCCACAGTTACGTCATCAGCCTGTCCTCTGAAGCCCAATTAATGACCCCATGAATAGACGATCGTGTGTTGCCAGTCCGTCAAAGCGCATGCAGTATGCAGCTCATCAAAGACTATGACACTACCAATAGAAGAGCAAATCCACAGTGGAATTCCAGTATGCAGCTCATTGAAGACTATGACACTACCAATACAAGAGCAAAGCCACACTGGAGTTCCGAAAAGCATCAGTCACAAGAAACGGGTGAGTTTTAACCAGTATCTTATGATTGTTCTATCTCATGGAAAAAATTATCGTTCATCATGCAGCAATAGCCTTCATCGCACATTTTTTTTATAAACAAACCTTGAACAATGATATCAACATGAATCATTCAGCAACTACGCTTTCTAAGAAATACGTCAGCGTTCACACTAAATTATTTCTTTTGGTTAATCCATTAATGCCTACAAGCAAGACAACTTCCCGCATTAAAAAGTTCTATAGTTTTAATACTGAGATTATTAGAAATCACATACAACCGAAACGCAGCTAGTACTGAACGCGTTCCGAACAAGTTACAGCGTCCTACTAAGCTTCTTTCGGTATACTATTGAGATTATACAACGCTTTTGATATGACAAGTTCACTTACCAGTCGGCATTGATGGCTTAAGCTGTGCCTCAGACACAAAATAACACACAAGAATTCGGCTTCCCTCTTTAGGTACGAGTTATGGTTCCACAGATGGCAGGCTCACAAGATGAATCAGTAACATGGTATCAATTGGGGCGCTGTAGTTTCTTGATTACAACATCGAAATTATTCTGTTCAGTACAACTTGTTCCAGGTACGTGTATCATAAGGAAGAATTTAATTGCCATTCCCACGACAATAATTCATAAAAAGGTAAAAAATTCTTAAATTGAGCTAACAAGAGAGCAGGAAATCAGTTTAGTTCACGCGTGAGAGTAAAACGCGACCAAGATGGTGTAAAAAACGCATTAGTGGAACAAAAATATTTTTTTTTGTTGAACATCTAGTTCACTCCGAAAACTAATCAACAGATTCGTTATATCGGCATACAAGAATTTTCCGGGATGTTAACAAGAGAAACCAAATCACCATCTCTAGACCATTATGTAATACAGGTGCGGCTGGTTGTACAGGGTGCGGCAACATAACTTCCTTTTTTCAAAGCGCTTTGCTTTGAAAATCAGAAGTTATGTTACTGCACCCTGTACATACATGTAACTATAACGCCTGTATCGTCTTCCGCCAGCCAGACTTCAGGAACTGATAAAATGAAAGGTGTCTCAGCCTTCATAGACGTTTCCTCATACACGGCTAAGCTCTTTGACTTCGGAGCTAAGCATAAGCTTCATCTCGCGTATCTACACCTGCTAGATATAGCGTATCTAGCCTGAGTACAGTACATAGTATAAACCAGTGCACAGCACACTAGTTCACAGAACAGCATACGCCAGTATACGGTAGTCCTCGCTGATCAAGGGGAACATCCAGCTCACATGTCACACCCAAGAGGCACTAGCGGAGCACACTGCGTTCAAAGTCTACAAATCCTGCATTTACGGCTGTTGCCTGATGTAGCCTCGCCCAACTGTGCCAGTTTACGCCACACATCAGTTTAGACTACACGAACACCAGCTGACGACACACACAACAGTCAACACCGCACAAACACCAGTTGTCGCCCACACCAGCTCGTATCCATTGGCACACACGCTATTTTTTCAACTGCCACACTTTCTTGTGTTCAAACATCAAACAGTTCGTTAACCGTGCTCCACCTTATCAGCTGTAGACACCACGTGTGCCACGATGCGATACAGTATCAGGATAGAAACTAGATTTATAAGAGATTTCTGATAGATTACGACAGCATTGCTTAGTTGTCATGGTTTGTATTTATTCATCTCTCTGGTGGGGAACAGTTGGTGCATACAAGTTCTGACGTTGGCCTAGCGTAGTTGCAGAGTGAAAAAGTCTAGAAATTTAACGCTTACATTATAATTTCAACGTTATACATCATACTTTCCAAAAAGTACAACAAAACAAAGCTAGAGAGTTAATTTCCCGAATGATTTCCGAAACAATGCCGGAGTTTTCACAACCATGCACAAACTATTTCCGACTAGAGGGAGCATTTTAGGTGGTTAACAATCCCTCAGTGTGTCGTTAAAATCAATTATGAAGATCCTCTTTCGCCACAAACTTTCATCATTCATTTCAACTGAATATTCATTTACGTGATTTAGGAAACTTTCCGTGGTGCACTTATTACGTCCCTGCACAGCATCATTCAAGGAGCACCTGAGCACCCATTATGAGAAGGCTGAGGGCCCAGAGTTTTTTCAAGGGCCACTTTCTACGGCCGCTCTACTATCTCCAACACGCAATTCTCCGTCCATCTCCACTGGACTCCCATTAAAGGCTTGCGTACACACACGCCCCCAGTCGCACAGCTCACACAAAAGATCATAATTTTCGAGAATCAATGTCTCTCGCACCTGCTCTCAGTCTACGCTTGTCTCGGCAGTTGGGTAAATTGTCAACTATCACACAATTGAGAAAAATTTACACCAATCTCGCGATGGAATTCGACTAGGTAAAAAAGAATTGATGAAAAATGTTCGTGATTTCATGTATAAAAAATATACCCTTCGTCATTCGTTAGCCTCTGCATAGATTTCTTTGTGAAGCTCATAAATCGCTGAGCGATCGACCATGTCCACATCTCCAACTACGGACAGACAAGGCAACAGGAACATTGTATGTACACCAGGCAAGACGAACGTTCGGGAGATAAGGTTCTCGATCAGAGACTAATGAAGTAACCAGGTACACCTCAAGAAGAGGTCGTAACCAAGAGGCCGCCTACACAGGAACCACTCGGCGAGCCCTCCGAAGATGAACTACGGCAGCAGGAAGCAGGTTCAGCCCGTTCCAAAAGTAAAAACTCGAGTTCTTACCAACGTTTCGGCCAAAACAGTCACTCATTAACTCCTTACACAAGTGTCAAGCAGGTAAAATTTTCTTATCATTCGCTCGCAGACTCGTGTCCACAATAGTAATGAAGCACTCGAATATCTTTTCGAAAACTTACAAAATGTGTTAGCCTTGATAACACAAGAAAATTAATACCTTAAAAATACATAGAAGACGACAGCGCTGGCGATAACTATCTGTCAACACAATAAGTCACGCTTTAAAATCGGTGACTGAAGTTGCTCAAACTAAATCTCATAACGCAGTAGAAAATCTCGAGGTGTTAGGCACAGCGCATGTGGAAAATGGCAGAGGATAATGCAGCGATCAGTACAGTCTAGATAAAAATGGCAGCGTTTGGTGCAGAGATCGCCAGTGCTAGCTTTCGTGATAAATGAGTCTTCCATTATAAAATTCAGAATTCGATGACATCAAGTTTCACCGCCTTGACTGTCGAGAAAGTACTCAACAGCCCCTGTATCTCATTGTGATAAAAAGGGAAAAGTACCCGGACTGATGGATTATTGTACAAACTTTTGTGGGATGACTGACGTAAGATACAACCAACCGCACGAAGAAAGAAAAATCAAAATGAAGTCCAGCGGATTACTAAACTGAACCGCAACATACTCCCGTCATACCCTATTCATGCTCTATTGGATATCCGAAAACAACCCTGAGAAACACAAAATTCATGAGATATACCGACGAGGACAGACACCGCTGCTGAGTATAACGCAAAAGGGACACCCACAGGAACGCAAAATCCCCCAAGTGGACAGAAGGACGTTCTCCTCCAGCCCTACTCCCGTCCCCCACTCATGAGGACTAACGAATAGAGAATATCGGAATAATTTACCAGAAAAATTTGTTGGTAAAAAATCTCTCATACCTCACGATCATGAATCAGCCAGCAAACCGCTTTCATAATTATGATTAATCACCATACGCATTAATTACTCAGACCAAGAAAATGAACAATTTTAGCCACAAAACACGGCTCGCACTCAGGCAACCCCTGATTAGTAAAGTTGGCGTTGAAGAAGCGTACATGGCGGACGTTCAAATAAACGTGAGCGAACTCGGAAGCACGCGAAGCGATTTCTCCGAAGTGCATTTCAAAAATAAAGCCTAAACGCAAGACGGTCACGAAAGTTCAACGAAGAAATCAGACGCAGGTTTTTTACAAACGTGACATCCTTGACGAGCTGTGCGCCTACGACTGTTTCAGCGGTGGAGCAGCGACAGAGTAAAAATAAATAAGAAGAAATGCACCAAAGTTTCAATGTTAATTCCTCACAGAAATTGCAGGCAAGTCGCAGGTCGCTACGCTATCCTGCACTGGACCGGACGCGGCAGTCCTCCAATTACGAAGCCTGCAAAACAACACACAGGGAGCTTTCTGCATTCAGTCGGACGTAATGGATCTGTTCATAAACTGAAGCATTGCAGGCCTGAGCTTGACAGAACTGCATTGCCTCGACCACAGCACCGCAACTCCACGACTCACGCAAGAAAATGAGCACAGCTCGCATGGCCGAGCAAACGATGGTCTCGTTAGCGATCAAAAAGAATGCAGGGTTTCCTGCTAAATTAAAGCGAGTCACTGGGAATATTACCATGAATTAGTTCCTTAGAATTAGTGTTTCAATATATTAAAGATTAGGAAAAGTTGAGAGAGAAGCTCCAATATGTATCGTAATAGTGCAATGAGAAGAGTCCATACAAAATGTTACATTGAATAAATTAAACGCAATTGTTGCTATTAAGTGAATTTTTTCAGAACATCTGAACTTTCGCCAACATTAGCAAATGTACATCATGCTAATGAAAATTACAGAGTAACACTTGTACAGATACCAAAGCTTTGGTCTAACGACAGGTTATTTCGATGTAACATTGATTTTCACTAGCGATCAGACGGTATACGAGGCGGCTCTTCGAGGGAACGATTGTAAGGTCTATCTCTCATTGATATTTTAATTAATGAGCACAAAGCTGTCGAAGTGTTGAGGTCTAACACTTTAATCGTAATCTCACATCACGGCCGTAAGAACCTATAAGACCGGACAATCCGTGTTCACTAATAGACCGCCTCATGCAACTAACTCTGATTTAGGAAACAAACGCTAGTCGAGACAGCGTCCACAGCGATACCACTACCATCCAATACACAATCACACACCAGCACGGATGCAGACATTGGCTGGTCGATGACCGATACTTAAGACAATCTTGATGTCAATAAAAGAAATCATGGTCTTCCAACGCTCGGAAGCCGCAACAGTCACGAGTAACAAACAACCGGAAACGTGCTGTCACAACCACCAATAACAGTACGATGCATGAGCCGCGATGGCTTTATGAATGCAGAGCTCCTCCTATACACAACGCTAAGGTAAGTGAGTATGAAACTCCATCCGCGGTCATTACTGCCGACTCAATAATCAGCGTTAGAAATATCGCCCATCAATTTTCTTGTCATCGCAAAATACTTAGTCTGTGCAGTAGCTGTCACTCTTCAAAGTTAAGTACTGTACACTCAGTTAAGGAAGTGCAAACCCCGTAATCGATCGTAGTGTTCTGGTAGATAGCCACTCACTCTGTACTTCCCAATTTATACGAACATAATTCCAATATATTCATCATGGGTAAACATCCAGCGTAGACCCAGCCTGACCTAGCCCCACAACTCAGCTGTCAACAATCGTTCGTCATGGAGCATTTCAGACACAGATTAACAACCCCCAGGCAAATCCCACGATGTTGACACCACCCAAATTATCTTTCTAAACCTATCAGAAATTTTGTTTGTCACTATTAGACCAAGTTCCCTCCATTAAGCGACCTACGAAGAAATTTAACTACACATTAAGCCACAAACCCTTCAAGTTTAGCTATCATTGGAATAGCGTCGGTAATTTCGTACTCCCATTTAGCCACGGCCGAGCGCTCTCGACCAATCTGCAATGCTTCGGATATCCCAAGTACCAGACTTCCAAAAATGTAAACACTGACATAACGAGTGCAGCAATTGCTACATAACTTCACACCAGCAAGCCTGAAGCAATCCTCAACAGCATAGCGGATGCAGCAGTCAAGTCAAGTAATTTGATGTGAAAGAGTGTCCCATTACAGTACAATAAACGTACACGTCTGCTTATTGAGTTCTGCACCTAGCCGAAGTCTAGATACGTTACCTCAAATATTGTACCATTTTGCGCCTACACACGTACGGATAATTACATTTCTGTTGCATTAGAAAAATTTAGAGTGAAAACTCGTAGCCTAATTTTAAAATATTTACATCGGATAAAAATGCTAGCTAAACAGGTAAACTGGAGTTATGGAATGCTCGCTTCCGGACCCAGTACGGTAGTGATCTACTTCAGTCAATTAATTACCATATGCTCTACGCAAGATTCGCCCTGCAATGCTACACTTTATCTGTAAACAATAATGGACTGAAATATATAATAAAAATAACAATTTGGCCGGGCAATTTTTATCTCTACTGCTTATAGGAAAAAAAGCGCAGGTAACAGCGCTTCAGTATTGAGGTCTGAACACAGCTAAAAATAATCCTAATTTTCCTATAACAATCCTTGGGAACTCTCCATAAGGATTGTTATGAACCCATGATTATGCAAAGCTGTCGTCACACATTCCATGATTATGTAAAGCTGTCGTCACGCATTCCATGATTATGCGAAGCTGTTATCATACATTCCAAGAGTATACAAAGCTGTTGTCACGCATTCCATGATTATGCGAAGCTATTTCCATGCATTCCATGATTATGCGATACTGTCGTCGAGCAATGAATAATCAGTAATGCACGTGTCAGAGCAAGTTGAACAATATACAACAGTGCAATTTGTCAGCCAAAAATGTGACGTAGTTTTTTACGCCGCTCTCATTTTTAACATAAATACATACTCGTATTTATTTACGAAGTTATGTATGACTAAAATGTTCGAATCCACCCAAACAAATTATGATTGCAATGAACGCCCCTGCACACGAAGAAACAACGGAAAATCACAGTAGACTATCCTACTCAACACCGTCATATCTTTAGGAATTCTTACTTTTGCATTACCCCGTGGTCCAACAAAACCAGAGACTGAAACACTCACACAACACAATAATTCAATTCTACCCACCACTGCCCACCTCTAAGGTGAATATGCAACATGTGAATCAGTCAGAGGAAGCACAGGTTTAATTCTTAACAAAGCGCCGTGTGATCTTACAGCATGGGACTTGGGTATCAACCCAAGAATGGGCCAAACGGCTCGTTTCTATTGCCATAATGTAAGCGTAGAGCAGAGAGCCGTAACCAGGCACCATTTTCTCAAATTGTAACTGTGACCGAAAACGAAATGCGCTCATAGCAGTGACTATTGTTCTTTGCTGACATTTCGGTTGGTGCTGCATTCAAATATGCCAATACGATTACACAAGTGATAACTTGAACCTAGTCCAAAGTAGCTTCACGGCAGACACCCATTGAAGTTAAGTGAAGAGACTTTGTCCAAAAAGATGATCGCAAATTAACACGCTCGCAATTGAAACTTCTACAGCAAAACTTCGGAAATTGTAAGTTGGCTTGAAATGTTTCAAAATTAAGTTGAAAATTCATCGTCAACCATAGACATGGCCGTGTTGGCATTGGTATGTGCCAACGCCTGCTAAACACCAACTAACGCATCACAAATTATCAACTAGCCAAGTCAAGCCGGCGCAAATGCACAACCAAAAAGGTTTCACGTCATTTGAAAAATGCTTTTCAATTTTACCCATCAAAATAACTGATGCCAGCTGTAATAAGGCTGCTTCTCAATTACCGAACTATATCCCAACTCTGGCTGATCAGCGAGTTAACTAGCAATATGTTTTCACAAAGCAAGAATTGTGCTTCAGTGGTTCAAAAGTTAATACAGCAGGGAACAAATTGAGGATCAAATCTTGTAAGCGCTACTTCATCTTGCTGCTATTAACAGTGCCCTGCTCTTTTGTACGTCCACAACTTTGAACAGTACGACACACATCTCTGGCCGTCATAGTTCAAGAGAAGGAAAGCTATCAGGCATCCCTTAATCTACTAATTCTAATTATTAGGGCGTAGGTCACTAAGGGTGGCTCTTTAAATTATTCATTTTTCTACAAT
>VCRD01007987.1:8578-19106 GCA_006783055.1 Trinorchestia longiramus
GGATGAGCAACATTTCCACAACAGGAAGAGCAACATTTGCACAACAGAAGCTGCAAGATCAAAAGCAACACGAACCATTGTTTTGACACTCTTCGCTCGTAAACACATTTAACAAAGCACAGCAAAATAATACAAAAGGTCATTGAGAAGTGAAGCGGAAACAACGCTATAATGAGCAGCGCCACAAAAATATCAAACGTATGCCCCCAGCTGACGGCTAAGTTTTGTAAGCAGCACGACAATGCTTTATTTAGAAACTAGGAAAATATTCGTACATTTCCAGTATAAATAGAACGAGAGTTACCAGGGCTTTAAGCTTATTATGTGACTAAAATAAAATACATTCAAATGATAACAAGCCTTTCAAACAGGTTCGACCTTCTCTATAGAAACGACACGTGACACAAACATGGCACATTGGAGGATATTCTCACAGTACGTTTTCACTGGGAAGCCATGTTTATAAAACCCCAACGCATAACAATGAGCAATACAGACGTAGTGTTTTACTCAATAGGTGGCCGTTGTTCCCGGTCTCTCAACACTGCAGTGCTCGGTGGCTTCACAACGGTTACCATAATTGAGTATGCCATAGGCAAGCATTGTGATGTTCCCCTGAAAGATCTGCGGGAACCTCATGGGTCCGTGCGTAACGCGGCCAATAAAGCGTGTGGGCGAGGCTGTCATGAGCATACACAGGTCGGTGCCAGCAACTGGCGAGCTCTGCAAAAACAAGTGCCTGGAAATAATGCAGGACTGGTGTGAGGGCTCTGCAGTCAACAACAGGTTATGCAGACACTATTGATGCACGAAGCGACGCAGTAGACGGGGAAATTTCAGGGAACTCTGAATTATGAATTGGCCGCTGTAGCGATAGCTGCTGAAGATGAGTAAAATGTGAACGATATTAAAAAAATGTGGTCTCAGCTGGAAAAGTCAAGAATGACTATTTTAAAAGAATTTGTAAGAATTACCCCCTTTTTGACGCATATCGCATTTTTAAAGACGCACAGCCTCATCAAACGAACGTAATAATTATTTAGTGGACTCAGGTTCGAGCACTCGCAAGGGATTATGAAACTTTGAGATTTCCAGACAAAGTTTTGCCTAAGTTCCTAACTTTTTAAGGACTGTCATTTTCAAAGGATATAGGCGCTGTGGCTACTTTCGCTGATACTTTAAAATTTTGTTCGATCCCATCACGATGATAACAGCGTTAAAAAAACCTCTAATGAGCGTTTTACAAATAAATTCTGACTCGTAGATAAGTCAGAGCCATGACAGCAAGGAGCAAAAGAGCCATTCTAACACGTGCGCGGCTCCAAAGACTTCATGAAAACTATGCACGAATAAAAGTTTGTACTACTTAAACTGGCAGTTATCCGAAGGTAAGCAGCTTAGATGGCCAGGCTAAATACATTCAAAAAATTTAACGATTGCATAAAACTTTTAGAGCACCTCCTATGAAAGAAGACTAGCAACGCTTCAAATGTGCAAGATAATCCAGTACATTTTGAAACCTCGATAAATACACGTGCATACAAAAATACTCAAGAGTTCGTGACTGAAAATGTATTAAGAACAAAGAACTTCCATTGATTGAGCTATAAAAATGTTGACACGAGTTCGAGTTTTTAGCATTGAAATGAAAGTCGTGTCTGCGCCATTAATGAAATTTCGACCTCACTGATCTCCCACCATTTAAAATCACAACTGAATGAGAGGTCAAAACTTCATGTAATGAAAGATAATGACATTGATATCTGCAATCAAATGGAAAGCGGGCATTTGAAGAAGGCTCTAACACATTAATTATTAACAAACTAACGAGCACCTCAACATTTATAACATTTGAGACATGTTGAAAGTTTAGACGTTTAGTGCAAACGATTTACAATTATTCAGGAAATTTTTGTAAGACTATAGAAGTAGATGTCCAGTTCTGGGTAGCACGAGATTTGCTTTACAGATGATTGCAACAAAAGCAAAAAAGCAATCCTGTGTTCAAATAAAGAAAGGGTAATAAATCCTACGTGCAGAAACTATATATTTTTACAAAAAAATCTTTCTATTTCGGAAGAATAAAGTTGACTAGTTCTCGACCTGATATTCAACTTCAAAAACAAACGAAGTGATGGAATAGGAATTTCAGTTACAGACACCGTACATTTGAGGCCAGCAATCCTCATCAATATTCAAGAATGGCGCCCGAGCTCTAGCAATAATAGAGGTATACATCGATGTGTACCAGACTGATTTACCAACCTGTATTTAAACTAGTCTGGAAATACTCGATACGATGTAAATAAATGAAAAGGATCTCGAATATATAGCCGAAGAGTCTCAGGAGAGCCTCGACCAGATTTATTCAGCAGCTAATTTTGTGATGAACGCATTCTACCACACTTGTATTGAGCCTTGAAGCAGAAGCTGCCACAGAGATGAAACACTTTGTAGTTAAAGTTTTCCAAACCACTATTCTAAGTAGCATTTTATAATGATTACATTACTCGAATGCTGTGTCGTATGTCATCTAATGCGAACAAAGAAAATCAAACAAGTGAGCTGAAAATTAAGATATCTCTAAAATGAATTACGAAACGATTATTGAATTTTTTTAATCTTTGTGCCGATACAGTTTACAGGAAACCTCAATTCGATAATGACTACTATCATTAGAGTTTGCAGCCCGAAAATATTGTCTCCGTTGGTAACTTGAACGTATTCTAAAATCATTATGATCAATACTGATGGGAAATCCCTCAACATCATAAAGTATTCATTCAAGATCTGATCAGAATTCCAGAGAGGAGAAAAAAGCTAATATAAGTAATTCACTGAGCTCTATCAAAACCTGCCTTTGTATTTAAATTAACTACAAGACAGTAGTGCTCGGTACCGTCCCGGGAAGTAGTGATGCCGCTTACTACGAGTATTTCAGTTAATAAGTTATCTCCTTAGACACGCTCAAATCTCTGGCTGCAGCAATCACCGAGTCTCCCTTCTCTAGTAAGTCAAAACACAGAATTTATCTTCCATTTTAAGCTTTTCCCGATCCATTCTAGGCAGTGGGAGTAAAGATATCAGACTTCAAACTTTTTAATAAGCGGAAAAATACTGGATGGCTTAAGCAAAGTAGAGAAAACCTTGCTGTAAAAAAAACACGAGGCGAATTAACCGTTGGCTGGGTGAGGGAAGTTAGCCCGTGGCGTGTTGCCGCAACTCATCACTGGGATCCTTCCACATTTTTACGGTGGGTGCGGCCAGTGTAATCATGACAAGGATTTTACATATTATTTTTATCCCAAAATCACACAAGTGTAATGATTTTTGCGCAGCCATTGTAAATTAAATTAAACTTTCTTACTATACCTGAATCTATGAACACTGAAACTTGCACCGAATAAATACATTCGATTCCCATGGAAATACGAAAAAAACGAACCAGAATTCGTTTACATGCAATAGTGCAGCTGAATTCGACCGTATAAGCTCAAGAACTGCCTAGTGCTACGAAACGCATGCGGTACAATTGGAGTGACTTGAAATGTTTTACCAAATGCACCACATTTATGTGGAGGACAAAAAATCGAATTAGGACATGGCATCACTCGGCACAGCTGCCATCGCGCGAGGTATGTCATTTCCGGGAGAGACGCACATTTTCAGTGTCAAAACGAGTCGCTTCAGTTGGATCGTGTGCGAAAGAAAATATTTTCGCACCTCATCAAAGCAGCCAAGAATGAGCAATTTCCATGGAAGAGAAATCGAGAGCTGAGGAAATGACAGCCGTAAATGTTATTTTGCACGAGTCAATAGTATGCCTAGTGCAATACGTGGAGGCCTACAATACGCTTCTGAAGCAGTAACACCGCCAGTACTAACAAGTTCGAAAATAAGGATATATTACAGTACTCACGTGTGCTTTATACAGTTCGTATCGTATGAAAAAAATCATTATTGGCAGTATTATGATTCACTGATGAACTTGGGCATGGGACTTGGGTAAAACAACCGAATAATTATCGAAGTAATTATCCGACTCAAGAATGGGCCAGAAGGTTCGTTCCTATAGCCTCATTCTATTCTACTGTCAATCGAATATTATACTAAATTGCACACTGCCAAATATGTTAGCCTGCTATCAACTTACAGAATTAATTTATAACAAATCATCTGGTTAAGTTTGCGCAGGTTTGCGCTCAATTTTTTGGACTGGAAAGATCGGACTCGCATATCCATACGTCGGAGACGTATGAAGTCCTGAAGACGGAGCCTGACTTAACTTAGTGTTTTATTTATCTTCAAACAAATTTAAGCTGGAGTGCAGCAGTTGGACCGACAAGAAAGAAACCAGTCCATGTAAAGATTTCAATGAAAATACGTACACGCTCCCAAATCCTTTTTACATTTAATGGTCATGCTTAAGGCAATGAATTACATGCACTATGATTCCTGAAATTTTTGTTTTAATGAAAAGCCAACGCTCATTAGCCTCCAGTGAACATTAACCTTTAGAAGAAATAGCACGATCTGATCTCAGAATGATGTGGAGAAATGGTGAGAAACAGAAGGAGCATCACAAAATGAAAATGTATAAAACAAAGCCACTAATAGGAGTGCAACTGAAAAATTATTGAGCAAAAGGAGAAAAATCACACACCTGGAAAACATTATTCATGAGACATAAAACGCTTAACTTGAAGGCAGTGAGAAAAAAACAAGAGCGTGTGAGTTTCAGCCATCAGCTGTCACGGATGACAACATAAAGTGAAGAGGATCAATGAGGCACTTGCACTAAAGCTTTGACTCGTGCTAACTTCCTTCACTTCTTACTAACGTTGATTCGGTCGACATGAATTGGCAGTAAAAGTGAAATATATCTGATTAAAACGATAATAAAGCAGGAAGGTGTCTCAGAGTAAATCAGCTTCATCCTTGAAATATCAAATCACAATAGCTGAACAAATGGCAATGATAAAAAGTTCGAATGAAAAAGCGTTCTCGACCTCTAGTCGAGTTTCTTCGTCCCCAAATCAAATTAGTCAAGTTAAAATTCAATTGTAATTTTTAATCGCGAAAATAAGTGCAAACGGACGAGAAGACCTTTAATGTCATATCAAGGGAGTAATTACTTCATCCATTTATTCATTGGTTCTTAATGAAGCATACAAATTAAGCACGAATTAATATTGTATGTACATACTTTACTATCATATTTTCAAGCCACAGAACTATATTAAAACTATAAAAATTAGGTTAAAAATTACGTCTGAGAACTTTAGAAGGCATTTTATCTTTCGTTAAAACAATCCTCGCTGCCCAAGAAAGCGTCTCAGAGCCTAAGGTAGAAGCAAGAAGCAGCAGCAGCAGCTTGGAGTTCTTCCATCACTGGCCACAAGAAATAAGAGAGAGTGTTCACAGTGTGCGTTAGCAGACAGTTCGTAACCATTACGATGAGCTTTAAACTCACTTTTGCCTCTCTACTCGCAGTGACCTCGATGTTCATCACAATTAGGGACGACAGACCTTAACAATTTTTCTTCCCTTTGTCGTTAAAAGCATTTGTCGCAATTATGGGCAGGACAAACTCGAATTTTTGCCGACCCGAGAAGTCTTAGAAAGACACGACCAGCAGTAGAAACACGTTGATTGTTCTGCAACATTTCAGTGCCAACAACACGTGTGGCTGCTAAATTGAGGTGCGATGACGCATTTAAAATTTTACTTCTCAATATTCCTCAAGAAAACATAATTCTTGTTATCCCTCTGCGCCTTACTAAGTTCAATTTAGTGGAAAATCTTGCGCTGTTCCAGTCAATCGCACTAAAGTACAACAGATCAAGCTGCAATATTTCAATACGTTGACTCTGTCAATATCCACATTTACGCGGCAAAAATGTTTTACGGCACTTTCCTAACGTCTCTTGGCGAAACTGCTGGCATTCTTCTATTTTTGTTGTCCTTATATCTTCACAATGACTACTCAAAAAGTCATGTAAGAGTGGACGGCGCATCTAAGACACGAAATACTGTAAAACGACTGAGAAATACAAAGATATTCGTGCAAAACCAGTCTAGTTGCGTAATTGGATGAACGGCAATTACTGCAACTATATTGTAATTAACATGTTAAGCGTTATTGACATCATATGATGTTTGTACGAGTTGCATTCTACCGGCAACTTACACCATATGATGTAGATGCACGACGGTACCACAGCGGCGTTAACATCATATGATGTTATAGTGTTCATTACTTCAATTACCGTTGTTATTACTGTCATTTAACAATTGTAATATGACAAAAGTATTATCATTGTCGAGTGAGCGGTGACCGTTAACAGGTTAATGGAGTTAAAAGGCATTTACGTTAATTCGGCGGAGAAATAGAAAGTTTGGTTACGTCTTAGGCCACCGTACTCCACGATTGAGGAAATGTAGAAATAGACTCGCCACTTCTGACCAACAGTAAACCCACAACAGTTTCCAGCACTAATCGATGGCGATTCTGTTGATATTTGCAAGGTACAATGACGACAACAGACACTATTCGCATCCACCTCATCCTCACGAGTGAAGCTAAAGCAATACATCATACCATGGTGGATCTTTCAAGTCTCCTGAAATAGAGAGACCCAACATTCATTTGCGAAAAATACATCAACTTTCCATGCTTCAAAGTGAGAAAATTTTCACAGAAAACCAGGGTACGAAAACATTATACTGTAACACACCAACTCGACCCTTCCTTGACAAACGTGTTTCTGAGGCAGTGGGAGGCACCGGCACGCAACACGCTCGCACGACTTGGTGCTCCTTCATCATTAAGAAAATTTATTTCAACAGCGAGGAAGCGAGATGCGTGAGTGCGAGCAATTTATGGTTATTTATGATAACATGGACGTCCGCCGAGGGAATTCATCAATATCAGCGCAGGTGCAGTGAAATAAACAAGCCTTGTAACGTGATGAAGAACCTCAAGCGCATTGTTGGGCAGATTGAGAAAACCTGTTCTGATTTTTGCAAAGTTTAGTCTGTGTAAAAGAAAGGAAATCAGGATTCCAGAATAACAAATTTTTACTCGTTAATATAAGAACTGCATACGCTAAACTGTCCTTGCAACGTTCTACCTTAACTTCTCTATTAGCTTCATTTCCTCTTCATGAATAAATTACTCACGTGAGTAAGTAGGATATGCATCGACACTTCAATAATCCTTAACCATCGGAACACAAACGCTGTAGACACGTTTCCAGAGACGGGTAAGAGTTCGAGCAAAAAAATGAGGTGAATATCGCGAAATAACTAAAGTTCTTTTGAAGAGCAGCAGTGCAAGACGCGAAATATGCACGTATTTCAACTTTACGATCATCATTCCTCATCCTGGTGTAATTTTGAGGTACAAGACGCAGAGGATAAATAACCTGTTTCTTTGGAGCTTACTGTGGCCAGGTTTTCAGTCTCTAACCGGTAAAATTGACATAGATTATCAGTAGTGTCTGTACTGTCGGCACGCGTAGTTAGGCATCAACAGTAGTGTTTAAGTGCCCAGATCTATGGAAAAGGCACTCAGCATTAATGTCAATACACGCCGGACACCATAATTCCGATATTGCAAAGTGCCTCTAAGTCGACGATAGCTTCGTTAGGAAGGTTCGATACGAGTTAGTTGCTTCCAACTACAACTTTGAAGCAATAGCTGCCAGGTCGGATCATTCAAGGAGGTCTGATTTTACGAGGGAACTTCCATGACGTTAACTCTGCTAATGTCTGGCCTCGAAACTCCCCTGATTTCAATCCGATGGACTTTTTATATGGGGCGCAGTCGAACGCAAAACCAACCAAACCCCATGCACAACCAAGGACGAATTGATTAAGCGTATCACAATGGTTTTTGACAATCTTTCAAGAGAGGTCGTCAAGAATAGCTGCAGTAGGTTACGAGGGCTTATCGAGGCATGAACTCATCAAGTAGGAAGTGACCTGAAGAAGGGTCCACAAAAAGATCGAAATTTTCTTTTGAATAGAGCAATTTGTCTTGGAATAAGTAAATATTTGTTGAGACCAATTGATGTAGGTGTCAGCATCTCAGTAACAAACTATACAAGCATCAACACGAATTTCTCATGAGCTTTGGAAAACTCGGCTTCCTACTCAAAATATTCATGGACTCAACTCGCTTATTCTGTGTCCTCGATGAACATTTTCAGCGTAGTGGCTGGTACGTGTTGACTCGGATACGAGGACTCACTAGCGATGCATAAGAACCTTAATTCTTCATAACACGAAAGACCTGCGTCGTATGGGTAAATATGGTCACCTTTTCTCAGACCATAAGCGAGTCTCTGAACCCAGTTTAATGTTTTGCAGTAATACAATGAAGTGTAGTGTCTGCATTACCACCTATAGCTGTTTCGCAAGTGCTGCAGAAGAATAACGCTTACCGACGCTAGAGGATGTACTTTTACCCGCCTACAAGGTTCTTCTCTGTATTATAAAATACAGAATATAAGCATGGTAGGAACACCCTCACAGATAGTGATAAGACCTTAAGCACTGGCAAATATTTTCACAGCATAAACGCCTGCTAAGCTTCCAGAAGTTGGCAAACTTGTCCAGCAGCTCTCAACAGTATTAAGTGGAGAGCTGATCCACCGAAGTCTCGTAAGATCACGCTCACCAGCTCCCGTAGATCAATAGCCTCTTCGTGAGCAGGAAACTTGAGCAAAGCTCTCCTTAACTGGTCGTCTGTCCGCGAATTAGGAGAGGTTAGTTTCGGCTCAGCACCTCAGCTTTGAATTTTTTTCTGCACAAGAGAAGGACCGCGCAGGAAAATACGAACGAGAGTTTAGAAAAGGCAGGGGAAAGTAGGAACACCGATGTTCTGTGATTACACCATTCATGTGCCGTGTAGTGACTTAACACTTCATCCCGCTAATGTGAGCATCAAAATCTAAAAATTAGTCCAATTTTCTAGAAGCAATTAAAAAACGTCTTGTTTAGTGAAATGTTAGTAGTGAAATTTTCATTCAGGAATACCAGATGGTGAAACAGTCATTTGAGAGAAAATTTGAAGGAGATGAAACTCCCTCCTAAACAAATAATCGGATGAGACATTCGAGCTGCTATGCTTCACGATTCTTCAGCATTCTCACCAATAAGAGCTGCCAAGAAAACTTTTAAGAATACATTAATTTTAATTTAACACAACATTGAATTTTAAGAAAACCAGCAAAGATCCACATCGCATTCGGAAAAACAAATGAACACATTTTTCTTGAGAATCTCGAGAAATAAACTAGAAGTAATGATGCACCTTTCTGAGTCGTTAAACACCGAAGTACGATGTTAAGACATTTACAAAACACACTTTTCTGAAGTAAAGGAAATAAGTCGGAACGAAACACCTTTTTTAACTAAAATGAATTTTCATAAGTAAAATCTTATAAATCGCTTTATTCTTTAGTCAAAAATATAGATTAAAAGGATTCTAATAACTCGGTCTGGGTGTTCACCATCTCTGGAACGCCCAGTCCTCATTTAGTCAATAACTCAAAGAAAATTCGTAATAACATGAACTCGGTGCAAAAACTCGTAAAGTGCTCGTGAAATTGAGACAGCAGGTAAACGATGGAATAAGTTCACGCTGTTATATATGACAATTTCGTTTCCTCTAAGATTTCGAAGCTCGTTTACTAGCTACGCTATTCCCAGACTTTTAATTGAGACAAGTAATATACTTTCATCCGTCTTGCACACAAATGAAAATTAACGTGTAGTTAAGGCCTCCACACCTGGAATTACTGCAGAAACCACGTCAAGTTAACGTCAGTGCAAGACTTCTGCTACCACAATACACGTCCACTGCAGACATCCAAGTAAATTAATTCCTTAGTGCACGTTAACTTCAGCCTCTGAGCCTCAGGCAATCTTACTCCGCTTACTCTTCTAGTAAGCAAAGTGCAGGTATTAAAGTAAGGTTAATTAACGCATTAACGGGATCGCCTCGTTCGTCAGCATTCGTGGCCCCAACCTGGAGAAATTTTGGCCTTTTTAGGTCTTCATGCAGGATTACAAGTCCAGACCCCATGGGAATGGCAACTTTGGAGGCGATGTGTTTCCCACTCATCCGGCGATCTTCCAGAACAACTTTCTCCACTCGCTCATGTCATCAGACCGGCTGGTATAGTTGGTTGCCACACGACGTTCTGCCTTCTTTGAACTGTTGCACTAACGAACGCACATTAGCCACATCCATGACACCATCACTACAACTCACTCTCAATGGCTGATGAATTTTAATCGTGTTACGCCACTCAAATGAAAAAACGAAGGATTACAAGCTGTTCTTGTAATGAAAACTTCACTATTTTAATCAAAACACAGCCCCCACTCTCGCCACTGCCGCTAGAGTTCTGCTCTCTGCCCAGTACTGTTATCTCTGTCACGCATTCACAACGAGTGCACGTTAAAACAAACATTCTATCTCTATTTCCAGCCCTGGGAAAAACATCGGAGGTATTCT
>VCRD01007991.1:0-19098 GCA_006783055.1 Trinorchestia longiramus
CATAATTTAGGCCGAAGATGGTTCGCATAATTTAGGCCGAAGATGGTTCGCATAATTTAGGCCGAAGATAGTTTGCATAATTTAGGCCGAAGATAGTTTGCATAATTTAGGCCGAAGATAGTTCGCACAATTTTGGCCGAAGATAGTTCGCACAATTTTGGCCGAAGATAGTTCGTATAATTTAGTTAGAACATATCATAGTTTGCGTAATTTAGTTAGAACATATCATAGTTTGCGTAATTTAGTTGGAACATATCATAGTTTGCATAATTCAGTCGGAAGATAGTTTCCCTAATTTAGTTACACGTTAGGTAGTGAACACCGCTCAGTTCTTCAGAGTAGTTTTTATTATCATCGTACGGCCACAAGCCACAGCTGATATGCGATACATGTACATATCAATTTCAATCGCATGAAATTTTTCAGGCTGTTATATATGAAAACCTAATTTGTAGCTATTACGAAATACACATGGGAGATGGCCATGGTGAAGATCTGTCATGCACTCCGATATGTCTTTCCTGATATGTTGCTGAAAGTGCATTCAATCTGTTGGTATCGCCAGTAAAACTTTTGTGGGAAAAAATACGAAGTCATACTGTCTGAAATTACACGACTTAAATCTAAACAGCTAGATGCGACCAAGGCAACTGCCTCAGACGTCTATCATTGTTACTGCAATACAGCGCCACTGAAACTAAAGTGAAACTGTATACACTGTGGATTCTGAGAATTTGCAGATTATGAAAAAAAATTTGATTAGTTTTTCTTGGAACAGTTAAGTCCCCGGACCGTCGAGGCATCGCCCGTCGAGGTATCACCGGTCGAGGTACCCTCATCTTAGGTAACATGGAACAGCGTGTTGTGCTAAATCAGCACCTTGACTAAAAGGCAGTAGTGTAGGGAAATGACTCGTAATGTTGGCTACTTTTTTGAAGATTGAAAGCTGGTGGTCCGCTGTGCAGAGCACCACTTATATTTTGTTGAATCTGGCAACCGTGGTATTTATTGATAAGGTGATTCTTTATATAAATAAACATAAGAAAATAGGTGTGGGAAAGACAAAATTTATTCTGTCAAGACTCTCCAGTACGAGCAGATAGTAGCGCTATATAGGATCCTGAAACTATGCCTATAGCTGCATAAAATCAATTTTATCACTCTATACTTCGAGTAATTGTTAGTTTTATACACAGGATATACATTTTTCAATGATAATTCAATGCATTAAATTTCTGAATTAGTGAACAATGAAACTGCAAATGTTTCGAAGAGATGGCTCAATCTAAAAGCAGTCCATTTAAAATCAACATAATATCTGTATCCATAATAGCTAGAAACATCAACTAGTCATAAAATCTGTTTTAAGAGTTGAAAAATTAAATCCCTCCGCTGCAAAAAATGACCCCATTTCCGAGGGTAAACTAGAGAGCTAAAGTATTCGGATTTATAAAGTATTATTTGATACAATCTTTACAATGTATATCACAAATTAAAGGTTTTTACGTACTGTATATGGACCGCTGCAAATTTGGTTGAATATATTAAGATAAAATAAAAGGATATAACTTTGAAGGCAACATTTGTGTATGCTAAGTGCAGTACGTTGAAGTGGCTGTACAGGTTACCTGACCACCTGCATCTTACTGGTGTGAATTAATCTGACCCTCAGCGTTGAAAAAAATTTCCTGTATACCGTAGAGCAAGCGTTCCTGTATCTTTGTACAAAATTAACGCATGATGCATTCAAAACTAATTTACAGTTCAGATAATTACATGGAACAAATTTACATACACAAAAAAAACTAAATCTTACCGTACGTCAAGAATCTTCACTCACGAATCTACTGCCTCTACATTAGCAGCTGTAGGATAACAGCACAATGCAGTAGCCGTTAGAATGAGGTATGAATGAACAAGTCCACTTCCTTGCCAAGTGTCCACTCGTGCGGATATGCAGCACCTGAGAGTATGAGGTAACAGACTTGAAAATATTGCTTTACAAAGACTTGTGAAACAGAGACAGAAATTTCATGCACTCGTGCAACATAAAATCCAAAGTAAAATCCAAAGGATGGTAGGTGCAAATATGATATCCGAAACAGATGATATATGGAGTTATGAGAAAGCTTTAGAAAAGACAGGTAAATAGAAATGATACGCATTTCCGTAGTGTGTTGTTGTGTTTCTGTTTTCTTTTTGTCAGTTTGTTTCTTTCATATTAAATATTTCTGGTTATTAGAGAAGCATAAAATTCAATAGCCAATCGTTTTCATTTCTAACATACATTAGTAGCCATATTAACAAAAGGAAACTTATTCAAGGTTAAGGATCTGATTAGAACCTCAATATTTTCCGAACTATAGAAAAGTCCAAAATAACAGGTTCATTTTTGCAATATATGAGGAATACATATATTATAGGACCAGTATTAAATAGCACAAGCAGGTGTTGTACGGAAACAAAACTAGTTTTTTCAATGTGTGGCAGAGCAAAACATTCACTTGTTCTCATTATTTTATTTGTATTTTGTAACAGGCCCGCCCTCTAACACGTGCAGGAGACTATATCCTAACTCCGCATCAATGTAAATACTTTAATTATATTTATTATTTACTGTTCTCTTATGCATCTCGTTTCGCTGAACTTGCTATTCATCCAAGTTTATGCTCAAAATTTTCAATGATATGTATATCTTTAAATTATATTAAACATATGTATGATTCGTATCTATTTCTCCAATCATAATAATATAAATTGCAATGTAAAATAAGAAACAAATAATAATTTAATTTCCTAGTAACGCTGTCAAAACCACCAATTAATTGAATTTAGTTATATAACATTTCTCAAAGCCATGATCCTGCAACTCGAGTTATAATTTTCATGTACGGTAATTTATTAAAAGGAAAGCAAATATTCATACATTCTTTTTTAGAAGTTAATTCAATTTAAATTTTGACTAAAGCATTGCTCGCTCTGCCAAGTGTTGATTCAAGAACCTTCAAAAACATTGATTGGATGTCTACATTTTGCTAAATTTTTCAGCAGCTTTTAAACTTAAAATTAATTTCGATGCATTTTATTGTTATCTTTCGGTAGTAATTCAATGTCCCCCTATTTGGATGGTCGCCAATCGAGGATTTTTGGAGCATCACAATTTTCATTGACTGAGCTGCGTCAAAAGTCTGATTATTCTTGGTTACAGGTTTAGATAATAATTATTATGATTATTATTATTACCACTACTATTATTGATAATTATCTATGCGTATATCATCTACCTTCTTAATGACTGCTCATTGGTCAATTTGCACCATTGCAAAAAAAAGAGTATTGGTCAATTCTTACTCAATATTACGCTAGTACTAACGAAAATAAAACAACAAGCAAGTGAGTACAACTCAGCGCTCCACTTGAATAGATGAAGGCGTTCCTAGATCTGTAGTTCTACTAAGCAAGGAATTTATTGTGGTTCCTACATTGCTTCATTGTTTTTATCTCTCTGTGGCTTATACAGGATGTAGCTCTCCTTGTATAAGGTGGTAGCTGTCCTTGTATGAGATGGAAGCTTTTCTTTGGTCATCTAAGTCTCAACGCTTCTGTCTGTTCTTTCCTTTGTTTTATGAGAGGACATTTTGGGATGGGAGCGCGTGCTTGAAACGAGTTTCTTTTTTGGAAGCTTTGCAGCTGCCGTTCAAATTCAGCAGCTGGACAGTACGTGGTGAGGAAACGTACGACGGCAACACCGGCTTCTTCAAACTGATTTGGTAGAAATCTCGGAATATGTACCTGAAAAAAATGTGAAAAAAAATCCCTGAGTACTATAAAAAGAATTTTTTGAATAAATCAATTTAACAAGTGCACCCGACAAAGAATTTGAGAACGTAGATCACCGAAAAATTCAGGTCGTTCGTAAAATTTTATAGTTAAACGCCTAGATGGAAATTTCAAAGGAAAAAACACCTGAATTCCATCTCTGTAGGGCGAAGCAAGCTCTTCATAGTTCACTGAAATAAGCGTTAGCACCAGTGATTTTCTAAAACTTTGAATTAATGATGAATTGAATGATAAGTTGTTTCTTATTATTTTTAGCTTCATCATCAGCTCTAGACACAAAATAATTGTACAAAGTCACTGTCTTTCTTCTCGTTTTTCAAAAGGAACAGTATTTCTACAGTTTTACGTAACCATGCCTGAAAATCAAATACGAATGTCGCCTGAAGTGAAAATTAGTCTGGAGTTAGGATTGTAGTTACACAACAACGTCAGTTCACTTGAAGGAAGTCCAGTAGAGACAGAGTGTGAGTTACACATCTGGAAACGTGAAGAGACTTAGCTCTCGTAAGGAGTTGGTGGTAGGATTCCGGAACTTTTCGCGAAAAGTTACTATAACGATATCTGTCTCAGAACGTCCAGAAGTATTTGACAGGCGTCAGAAGTGACCTGATTTGTACGTTATGGATTAATAATTTTATTATTTTGACAGAAAATTAATTTTCATTAATCTTAATTCATTAATTTTAACCAGATACGTAATTATGAATCATTATTAGTATGATTTGTCGAAATGAAAACGCTATATTTCGTAAACACAGACCTGGCCGACCTGTAAAATAATTTGATCATTTATAACGATATCGTAACAATTCTTTGTTATTTCGAATTATTGTTCATTGTCTTTATACATGTACAAATGTAATGAATGTTAAATGATTCAGCCTTTTTTCCTCTACTTTTATTTCATCACGATATGTGGAAAAAGTCATTCCAAAAAGAAGATCACCTACAAAAAACTGATGCGAGTCAAACTTCGGAGGGACGTGAAATTCTTACATATTCCTTCCTTGCTCCTACACGCAGAGATTCTACGATCCGTTAATATTTTAAGGGATTTTGTTCAAAAAAATGATCAAGACCCTATCAGTAAGTAAGTTAGAAAACGTCGACTACGACGCTGATTCAAAATTTCAAATGAACGTGTTGGTAATAATTTAATAATAATAATTATTAATTATTAGTAATAATTGATGCATGGCCTAATTTTAAAGTTTTAAAATGCAAACCTGACTCCTGAACTACGACGTATCATTTGAAGACTCAACGTTTTTGCAGGAGCACAATAGAATAAGGCTTGAAGTGTAATGTTCAACGAAAGCGACTTCATGTGACACATGCAATGAAACTGTAGTCCCTCGAACGTGGTGCCTGAAACTTCCCTGAATTAGAGGTTTTCAAAGTAATTACGATATTCTGAACATTGTCAAATGAGAATTCAAGAAGGAATTAAACTTTTTTTCTTTTGTGTATGCTAGTTATACTTTACTGATTATGGTATTCACTGCTTTCCAACGGAGTGTGTTAGTCCTAGTTTACGTTTTAAAATAAATATTGTCTAATAAATAAACTAATACGTAATAAATAAAAATTTGTCACCACATGTCTAGACTTTAACCCACAACAGTCAAAGGAAAAGATACGGTATAACTTTCGACATGATAAGAGACGTAAGATTTAAGATGCATGGTCGTAGATGAGATGTTAGCCTCTTCACATTTCTTCCCAAAGAAATCTGCTTTTACGGAACTTTGAAGGTAATTGCAGGCCCTCTTAACATCTACTAATAAGGTAGTCTTGGTACGGAGATCACTGGATAAGCTCAAGACTTACACGTGTTTTGCCATCCAAAGCAACGCGCTTTACCAAAATCACGCCAAAATATGTTTCGCCGAAACAGTTTTCAGCAGCTTAGTGCGAACAGTGTACTACAGTGCTCGAAATTCAAAACTGAGGTTCGTATGCGGGAAGAATATGACTGTGTAGCAACTTTAATGTCATGATGCCTTAATTTCGCTCTTCAAACCAGTATAACAGACATCTCATCATGGAAATTGTGTGCAGTACATATTGGCACAACACAGCGTTGAGCATAACTCTAGATCCCAGCAATTAAAAAGGATTCTCTCTAAATGCTAATGACCCATGACGCTGCACCGTTTAATGCACCCTGGGAAAGGCTCAGCATTCTTAATGGACTTCTAAACTTAGTGGATAAATGCGAGATATATTATGGAGTGCCGTACTACAATACTGCAATAAAATGTTTGAAGTTTTACTTTGTGTAGTTTGGTCCACTTCAATATGCCCATTTTCATATTTTAAGATAAAAATATCAATGTACATGGCTTATTAACTATAAAATATAAGATCAGGAAAGTACATCAAATTATTTCCCTGATTTCCTAGGGGTATGGAGTACAATTAACGGACTGAGAACAGTTTTATACTAGCATTTCATAAGAAAAAACAGTTTCTGTTCGGTCTCAAGAATATAAACATCTGAACGTCAGCTAAATACTCGTACCTTTTCCGCATGGCTTGCTCCGTGTTTGACATCCGGCTAAGAACTACTGAGCGGGTTAGGGTCTATGTAATACACCAGATTTAAGTATTGTTACGCGGGCAAATTTTCGTTACGGTCTCTTCTCTGGAAGAAAAAGTGCGTACCTTGTCTCGAATGCAGACCAACATGAATCTTTCTTGAAAATAAATGTTTCAATTTACATTTATGTGTAATTAAATAACTTCTGAATTACTTGTAAATTATTACTTGGAGTAGTTATTTAATGAATAGGAATGGGAGAGTCAAGATTTACTATAAAAATGAAACCTGTTCATTCACAGAAAACAGTTTGATTCAGCCATGAGTTTGATTCAGGATTTCGTGAACAATCATTAAAAATTTCAATTATGATCAGACAAACTTGCATACATTTTACTAAAACCATTACGTGCCTGTTTGAAGTATATAAATGGTATTAATTATCATTTCACTTTACCTGGCTAGAAACAATGAAAGATAATCTGTTAACCCTTTTATATATTTTATAAAAGAGTATCACTTTTTTATTTTAGAATTACTCTTAAATTTGAGCTTAGTTGTTTCATATTAATTTCCTTTTAGCCCGTAAACTTATTTCTATATCAGATACCATATATATTTTTAAGACTTGTTAGCTTTAAATATTGATACTTTAGCATCATGAAAAATAAGAATAAATATATATCGAGCGAAATATCAATGAACGTTGAGAGCAGACTAAAAAGTTGAAAAACAAATATACGTCATTGAAGATGTAAAAAATCATTAGCATGCTGACAAGTATTAGGAATTTGAAAGTGAATTTCTGGTCTTGAACGAGTTGAACACATCAGGTCATCTTGCATCAAAGTTTGTGTTTTATGATACAAAGAGACGAGGCACAAAAGCCAAACTACAACTGGCACCTTCTTCATGAAACATAACGTTTAATTATTTCTAAGACCTACAATCTGTAGACAATGATTGTTAATAAAATTTCGACACAATACGCTCGATTTTAGAATAAAGGACCATGTATAAAGGACTTAGACTGTTGAATCGCTATGATGTTAGTGAACTGTGAGGTAGCTATAGAGGTGTTGCAGAAATCTCTTGATCCATATTTTTAATTTCGTTTTGAGTTGTTCGAGAGAAAGAATGAGCACACTGTAGTACAAAGAAGCGAAATCTATTCATAAGCGTAATTTATAACTGGATATTGACATCAAAGTCTGTTATTTCTCGTTGGAGATGGGATTACTAAGCAGCTTCTGCACAGATAATATTAACTTTTGAGCTTCCAGTAGGATAAAATATGAAACTATGTGAAAAGAAATTGCAATCAAAAGCGTTGACACAATTTCCAATAGTAAAATTTTTAATATGGTGAAGTTTTATTCAAACAGAGTTACTAAAACAACATGCAGAATAATGAAACAACGCAATTTTAAATTTTACAAATACTTCACACAAGGAAAAATGTTAAATCGACTCCCACACACATTGGACTTGTAGTAAATTGTACAGAGTACATAAGCAGACTTACATTTCTTACTTATTTTTCAAATATCGTGTCATTTTTCAATGGATGCCAATTTGTCAAGCTCTATGATTCGCAGCCATCATTACATAAGGATTAAAAATAACCAATCTCGCAGAGTTCGTCCTTTTTTATTAGCAATTTGGAACCGAGCGATCTTTAGCCAATTTCAGTCGCCGTCCCTAAAGACAGGCACGTAACGGACCTTCAGCGCGGTGGGGTTGTTACGAAAGGATAAAAAAAGCATGATCAAGTATAAGTTTTCATAGTAACCTAGGAAAATTTCTCCGTAAAATAGTTTTAACGGTTAAAATTTTGAAATGTTTTCACGCAACCGGTTACGTACTACCTTACAAGTGGAGTTTATTTGTTTACTGTGGAGTGGAATGAGAGGGGGAAAAAATACACTCGAAATACCGGTACAGTAGATACATCATCGCTGTCAGATGTCCGTGGCGCATGGCTGCTGGAAGGGATCGTTTGATAGATGTCAAGGGATCATTTGATGGATGTCAAGGTATCATTTAATGGATGTTAATGAACGAGCCCAGAGTACAATGTACAGCGCAAGCCATCCATTACATCGAAGGTAGAGTTGGTTTTCGGTGATATTGTCCTTGATCATAATGAGTCAATAAACCTTAAGTTCTGTTTATACGCCCTTGATGAACAGTGTTGTTTGATTCAGCAATGAATTATTGTCAGAACTTTGATTGAGATGAGTAGGATTCTCCAGATTTCATAGCCTGATTTTGAAAACCCACGTACAAGATTGGAAATAATTGCAGTTTTATCAGGATATCAAGAATTGATATCAGGAATTTAGAATTTTAATCTTAAAACTATCTTTTGGAATATTTTTGCTTCCCTTGGGTGAAGTACAAAAATTTTTCTCTTGGTGTTCTGTTGTTCTCACGTACTCACTGACCTCAAATAAATGTGCTGTGTACATTGATGTGATGGATGTGACTGCCCGGACTACTGAACAAATTTTGTTGAACTTGATGCTTTCCTCCTCGTAACGGTTGGTATTAAAATAGTTGAGAAAGAGTGTAATTTATGTTTTATACGTAACTTTCACGGTTTATAGGCAAAACACAGAGTCATTAAGTTAGAATTATTTTATTCGTTTGTACGACAAAATACTGGTTTATCAGCTTACTTGATCAATTTTAAATTAAGCTGTTTCTTATTTCATTCTATCTGACACTTTTAACAGATGATGTATACAGTATACTGTATTTTTGTATAGATTCGAATCTTTATAATGTATTTTTACAGCTCGCATCCTTACAAAGATCATTTGAGGTTTTAAGTGAGGTACAATTCAGCGAGGGCCGACCAGGGACTCAGATTTTGTAGGCTTAAAGAACAAGCTTAAAGCGCGTGTGAAGCTCAACAAAAAAATTCTTACGAATTAAACTCGAATACACACTTATAAGTTAAATTAAACTCTAGTGTATCGTATCTGATGCTAGGTACAAACTTGAGTCAAAAAAATCTCGTCCAAAACAGAATAAAGCTTGATTCGCATGGCGTGATAATTGCAGATTAATTTGCCTCATCAAATCTCTCGTGAGTACTCAAGTAACATGTACTTCACTGGACAATGTACTCAAATATTGATTAAACTTTGGCAATTCAAGGCTAGCCCAATGCCTCATAATCATGACACCCAACGTTTGTGTATAGGAATGCAGTCACATTGGCTTGGATCATCAATATGTTCGACTGTCACGACCGTAATAGTCGGATCATGACGCAGAGTTTCCGGAGCCCTACCTCACTCATGCTTATGCATTAGAAATGCTGCGTCTGTGTCAATCCATCGTTACGTTTTTTTCAGTGATGCTCGAAACAGTTAGTACGACAACCCTATCCAGTAAAAACGCTAACAGCTTCAGGGAAATGAGGATGATATTGCATGCATTTTTTCATGCTCATGAACAGATAATGAACTTACGTAACATTTCTTTCTCGATTCCGGGACTGTGGCATTACGAGAATCATCCCACGACGTTCTGCTACTCTGATGTAGGGATTTAATTAATGCCTTCTGTATGCAGAATGGTCGGTGTGGTCGTGCCTGTGTTTGCATAACTTACTTGAAAAAACAGGCTGACCATCACGCAAGCCAATGCATCCCTATTTTTGACAGTCATGCATCACCGAGGCATCTGACTTAATAAGTTTAATTTCAAGTAGGTATGTTTGTTTATTCGAAGAGCTTAAGAGTATAACACACACATATTTTTATATGATTCCCAATATTGTATGATACGAAAACCGATGAGAATTCACTTTGGATGAGAAAAATATTGAGGAGGAGAATGAATAAATTTTTTAGAACAATATAATCGATGATAAAAATGGATGTTGAACATGGAATTCTCCGTTCGTGCTCTATTAAAAATTCATTGAAATTTCAATCTTCTAATAAGTCGTGTTTTTGTCTTGAACTACTCTTTGAAAGTTTTTTCAACGTAGTTTTATCAATTACTATTTCATAAATAACATTTCATGAGAAAAATTCTTATAAACATCTGTTGCTCGCTTTTGTAGTTCAATCAAGAACTTTTTGATCGTCAAATTTCATAGAATCATTGACGCAATTATCGCTATAATCTCTTATGTCCGAGTTAAAAATCTGATAATTCAGTTGAATATATGCTCAACTCTAGGAATTTTGATCTTAAGTATTCTACCAGTAACTATATGTATGTAGTTATACAGTTTAAGTAGTAGTTTTACAATGTGTAGCCCTTGTACCATACAATAATTATTACAATTATTATTATACAATAATTATCCACGACTAAAGTACGTGGATCAGTATCTATCAAAATGATAGCTTGTATTGAGAAATAACAGTCTGGGAGGGTCGGTTACAGAATTATGTTAGCATCAAACTTTCACCACATGAAATGTGTGGTGGTAAGATTTTCGTAGAATTCTACCAAAATCCTTAGTAAAAATGCAAAAGTAACTGCTAACACAGTTATCACTATCAACTCAAAAAAAATATACTTTAAACTTTGCAATAACTCTATTAACGATCATGGCAATGTTCACCACGTTTATTGCTTCGCAATTAGAGGCAGTTCAACGAGACCCTAATCCAATAACTCATAGAAAATAGCAGTGAAGTTTAATTGACACAGATTGGTGCTGTGCGGGATAGGGGTGAGGTCTCGAGAAGCATATCCTCGGCATATCTGTGCTACTACGCGGTTTCATGTTTTTCTTTCCATAGGAGATCATGATGAGGATAGCCTCTGGAACGATGAACTCGATAAAAATAACGAGAACCGCAGTTGGATACAGCACTGTAGTGTGAGGGAGATCTACCCACTTAATTACTGAAGTGATAACTTAGATGCAATCTTTTTCACAACAACATCAATGATTTGTGAAAAAATCCAACAATTTTAGCGTATAAGATAGGGCGCTTTGTCCTGCCAGAAAATTAGAACAGTTGATCAGGGCGGTTAAAAATGCTAGAAGAAGTTAATACCTTGTTTGATATTGTAAAATGATCTTGTCTTGAAGCGGCAGTCAGTGGTTATGATGTGAGTAGTAGACTGTAGTTTAAATGATGCTGTCAATTTTAGACAAAAATATTCTGCCAATTTTTAAGGAACTGCCCGTTGAATCCAGTTGTAGATACAATACAAAATAATCTGCCATTTTGATATTCAAATCACTAAGAAGGCAAACAAATCGCAGAGTTACGGGAAATTGTTAGTCTGTAAGCCAATACTTAGACTTTATATGTCTGAAAATATATTAAGCAGCTAGGCACATAAAATATGCTCAAAAATAGTTCACACGTAATATCTGGAAACTATTGATACGTTTTCATGAAAATTCAAAATTTAAGAAAAAAAATCTCCTCAATTCTAAAATTATCAGTCAAACTTTTAATCTCTCACAGTATTCCCCCAAATAGAACCTCGGCAGCTGCGCTTTACTTCCGTCTTTATTCAGTAGGCTTGCTGTAAGTATTGGCGCTGGGTTCTCCCTTTTGAAGGTTTCCCAGCATAGTGGATACTGAGATGCTCCTCACACCAGCCACACTGACCTACGGAAGTGGGTCAAATGGATCACCTGGCAAGCTGATGTGAAGGTGAACAGCGGTATAGGTTTGTAGAGCAGTTAGGTTGTGACGCGCTGTAAATGGTTTTACTATTTCTAAGCTTCGTATCAATAATATAACTTTTAGTCATGTGCAAAAGTAAATTCAGTTTGGAATTCATATTTAGCGTATCTCTAAAAAGCTCTCTTTAATCGGGAGAATAGTCAGAGCAATGAACTACATTTTAATGACCCTACGTTTCCTTAAAGGAGTACTCAATGAAGACAATAATTATCCTAAATGCTTCAAAAATACAGAAAACTGAGATAAATTTTCCTTTTATTTGAGCAACACTTAAAATAATTGTAGATTTGAAAGACAGCTCGATCTGTGATGTGAACGCACTCCCTTGCAACGTTGATATTCGTTCAGGGAACATTACCTTAAGATTTTGCATTATATAGACAAACCACTCTTCCCTTCATCTTACCAGGGAGAAGAAATTTCAAACTTTTACACATAGGGTCGAAGAGGGGAAGCTCAAGCGTTAGTCTTCTCCAGATTCAGATTCGCTCACCAGTCGACCAAGCTGGTGATTACTCCAGAGGTATTTACTTAGCTCATTATGATTGAGTGACACCAAACTTTCTTTTGCCAGTTCCAGAGGTCACCGATTCGATAGCTCAACCAAATTGAACAATTTTTGGTCTTATAACTTGAGCTCAGCAACCACAGCTAAAACCATGGCAGACACTTCAACTGTTCTAATCGCTGGGTTTTGTTTCATATGATATAATAAATAAGCCCCAGACTTAAGTGGTCTGACCGCTAGCGAACATTCCTTTAATTTTACAGCAATCAAAACAATGTCTATCTATTGTTTTAACCAGCTGATTTTATTAATGATACATCACAAACCGCAAATTATGAGCAAGTGAACTTCACAACTTAAATATCTGTGGTTCTCAATACAAAAGGAATTTTCAAAAGAGCAGTGCGTGGTGACACTAATACTCATAAATTTCTAGATATATTGAGAATTACTTTAACACGTTGACTCCGAAGTGGTACGTATGTGTACCACTGAGGTTAGGTTCTGTAATTTTTTCAGATCCTTCTAGTGACTATGCGTACAAAGTGAAGTTTTACACCAATCAGGCAATCGGAGGCAACGTGTTAAAAGCATACGTATGATGCGTCACTTTGATGGCTAATTTATTATGCGAAGAAGGATACTTTGAGTAGATCAAGTAATTCGAAAAGACACTTCTAGGGGCGAATTGTACGTTCACGTGGTAAAGCTAAACATACCTGATGAGAAATTTCAGTTTCGAAAACAAACATTGCTTAAACTTTTGTTTGATTTTCTTGTAGAATTATTGATGCAACCGTCGCATTCAGCTTTTGATTCCGTAGTTTCTCAGTTTCATATGTTCTTCATTTAGTGAATTTAGGTTTTTTTAAAAGCGGATGGTTGTGCAGGGGTAGCTTTAATGGGACATACTGTAGGCGGAGCGGGCAGGAATGACCCGTAGATAATCCTATTAATTGTGACCCTCGGCTTCAGGACCCACAAATGGATGGTCACTTTAGAGTCTTCCTATCTAACGGGACCCGCTTGGGCGCATACAATACCCAGTCAAAATAAAGAAGACTAATGACCGAAATACCTCAGGGAACTGCTGCATCCCTTTCAAATTAAGTCAAATGTGAGAGATGAATTTACAGAAAACCCCAAAGGAAGTTTAAGTTTTAGAATTTTCTACAAAAGATGCTGGCCAAATGATGAATCCATTTAGTTTGAGTATTAAAACGTTAACATTAATATCTTATTCGAACTCAATCCTATGAAGTAAGTGTCGAACCATGTTCAGCGCACCCATACCGAAAGTATGTTTCATCTTTTCTGAAAAGTCTACGTGACAAATGTGATTCATGCAGGAATTAACATGAACAAGATTTTAAAAAGAATGAAGTGTATCTCAGACAATAAAGTAATGCTAACAACGTCCTTCTCACTTAACAACGACTTAATTCTTCACTAACTTAAAAATATTACAATAGGGTTGCTCATTAACTGATGCTGAATTGTAAAATGTAGGGCAATCGATTGTATCATTCATAAAATTTCTTTATTTGCAAAAATCATTTAAAATAGAAATAGGAAAGGTAAAAGAAGAAGTGTTTATAAAAAGTTTCCTATTATAGTCGCATATATCTGCCAACCATTGCTGTTCGATGTTGTAATTAGTTTACTGTTATTCTCACACCCAGTCAATAAAACTTCAAACCCCGAAGTTCACTTTACCCAGTTCTTTGGAATCAACCGTCATTTATTCTTGTCATGCGTTATGCTCAACCGCAATGAAAATTTCCAAGGTTATAAAGAGTTCTTGAGCCATAACGAGAGTTTCTGAAACTAAAAAGAATTATTGAACCATAATGAGAATTTTCAAGATTATGAAGAATTATTGAGCCAACATGAAAATTTCCAAGGCTATAAAAAGTTCTTATGACGAAGTGAGATTTTCCAACGTTATAAAGAGTTCTTAAGACGTAATGGGAAATTCCAAGGTTATAAAGAGATCTCAAGACGTAATGAGAATTTCCAATGTTATAAAGAGTTCTTACGCTGTTATGAGAATTTCCAAGGCTATAAAGAGTTCTTAAGACGTAATGAGAATTTCCAATGTTATACAGAGTTCTTAAGTTGGTATAAGAATTTCCAAGGTTATAAAGAGTTCTTAAGCCTTAATGAAAATTTCCAAAACTAAGAAGAGTTATCGTAAGGAAAATTTTCAATCCTATGAAGAATTATTAACAGTTAAGAGAATTTCCAAGACTATTATGAATTTCTATGCTTCATAATTGGTAGGCCAGTCACCTTCAGTCGCACGACTAACGACAATATGCATGTACGTATTCGAGCTAAATCTCTTTAAAAGTGGATAAGGTGTACAGGGACGAGTGTCTGCCTGCCAAACTTCAATTAATCACCATAGAATTTTTTAGAGATTTTGGGGATTGCACCAAACGAAGCATACAAATGTGTTTATTCATCTTCAAGCGGAAAATGTAGGTTCATAGAACAAATGGTCTCGTAACTAAAGTCTCTAGTTTAATCAACCAATATTATTTTCCAAATCGATTTGCGCTACGTTGTAATTTATTTGATTGAAAAATATACATTAAACAGATATTTGTCTAACCAGCTTGCTTCAAATATGTTGTTTTTCCGCTATTTGATGTCGACTCTAAAATTATGTGTTGGGTCTTGAATGCTTTCTTAATTTTGGCGACCGCATGATCTTACATTGCAACCTGTCTTGAAAAAAACAGCTAGCGTAAGTGCTTAAAAAGAGGTGGAGATTGATTTTGTACAATCTCATTTCTTGTTAATCAATTACCGTTAGTATGTTGTACGGCAACGGTCATTATGTTTGGGTTTAATAATTTACAAAAAAAATACTTGAATGATTTTCAATTATTTAAAAAAAATTCCTTGTGGATTTTATCACCGTATTCGACGCATATGAAATACAATCTGTAATTAAATCGATTTTGATGGTCCATGAAATACTATAAAATTCGCTTAAGTTTAATAAATCTTCATGATCAAGATAACGTACGCTTTCTGTTTAAACTATAATACTTGAACCTAATTTTATGTTCTTCAGACAACACTTCGTAGTGTACTATTTCACTAAATTTTGTAAATGAAAACACACTCATAAATTGATAACAGAACTGAGAAAATAATTATTGAGCTATGATGGCTGTGAAAAAGAATAGGAAATGGCTATTATTTTTTGTTGAGTGTTAAAATAATGGATTAAACACATTCTGGCGGTCCTACATAAAATGATTGGATAAAATGCCCGAGGTGACCTCTACCAGCTCCTCCCAGTGAATGCATCAAAGCTAACTAGTAGTACTATGAAGTGTTTCTAGAATTAGTTCAAAAACCTGTTCTTGCCCAAATTTTTCTATGATGTACACCGATTTGCACTCTGAACTTCTCATTAAATAAAGTTTGAACTGGAACATTAGTTCGGTTTTCATATCTGATATTTCCCAAAAATGAAATTTTTAAGAAGTTTAGGAAGTTTCACTTTAATCGCTCTAGCTTACGAAAATCCGGTCATTGATGATTTACGTCTAGAGGATTTTCTTCATAACTCATGGAGATACGGTGTAATTTACGAATGTTTCTCGGTTTTGGTTATCAGCCAGCAGAATGAAGGTTTGCTCTTTCCCTTCATTACTACGGCATGAAAAAAACTTTTTTGTAACTTCCTGTCTGAGAACGGGGAAAAAAGAGAATAAAACGAAAAAGATGGCATAAAATATGTTTTATTATAATAATGCCCTTAAATTTGTACAGCAAAATGTTGCATACGAAGTAAGGAAGGCACTAAGGCGAAACAAAGTACATGAAAAATATACAACTCGGAGAACAGATATTGCCATATGTCCGCACAGACGGTCGCAACGATAGATATATTAACTTAGTGAAATGAGTTCCATTACGAAATCCGCTCAAATGCTTAAAACCGAAGTGCTTATTGCAACCAGTAACATGTGTTGGCTAGTATAAACTTCTGTAAGTCATAATTCATTTGAAAATATCGGCTACTACATCGTTATTCATTACCTCAGAACACAAACCAAAGAATTAAAAACCAACCGAGTTCTCAATAAAAATTTTCATTATTGAAACAACGAGCCACGGAGGTAAAACTAAGAATATCAGGGGTAACTATAGTTTCCTACGATTGGAATGCATTATTACCCGCTAGTTAGTTTTTAAGCTTAACGTCAGGTCACAAGCACAGCAGTGGTCTCTACTGAAAGTAGTTATCCTTATCATAAATCTTATGTTCAGAGGGCACGAGAAATGTCTTTGAGCCTGAATAGTCAGCCATCTTACGAGAATGAGACCAAATCAAATGAGCAAATCGTTTGATTTATGACTAAAATATATTTGGCTTTAAATTAGGTAATAAGTACGTAGATCATGGACCACCAAGAAATAAAAATCAGGGTAAAGATTGTCGCACAGCTTCATTAAACGAGAGTAGATAGTTATCAATAACAAAATATGATAGTATGTATCAATAAGACACTAAAGAATTAATTTAACTGTAAGCAAGTAATCAAAATTACCAAGAATTATTGAACGTGGTAATTCGTGATCTATTTCCTCAACTATTTAAGTGTTGTATGTATGAATGTCTAGAGATCATGAGTAGAGCATTAAGTCTTCTGAGAACACGATAGAACGATAATATATCATTGTTTTTATTTAAAATAAATCATTATCTTTAATGACACGAGAAGTGCATGACTAACAAACGTGAACAGTACAAATATACAATTATTCAATTTTTTCACACGATAACTACCGTACATAAGCTAAAAAATGACAAGACAACATTTAAGAAGAAATATCAAAATTTAGGCATAAAAGTAAATGAAACTTGACATTTGAGATCCGTAGATTTTATACCCGCGGGCACGTACTATGGGCTTCGACACGAGGACTCACATTTACCGGTCCATACCTTAAACAATGAAATGGAATGTTTGAGAAAATATATAGCATTAACAATAGTCACAGCTGACATATGATTAAATCTTAACAGGCACAAAACACGTTTCAGGCTGGAAATTACGGGCCAACTTCTGATTTCTCGACACATCCTTAGCTGTATATCAAGTACACGATGAGAACAAATTATTACGAAACTACACGATGAGATCAACAAGTCTTGAAGAGTAGTCACTTGTAGCGTGATGTAAACACATTTCCTTGGATACTTATTAACTGGGTAGTGACTAGAAGATCCTGAAAAAGAAAAAAGCGTTGTAACAGATGTGTTTAATTTCTAAAATTCATATGGACCAGTAATTATATATATTCATTTAATAAAAAAGAATTATTGTTCACGTATTACATGGCTTCAATTATAAAAGACTTACCGACTTGGCTTAAAATACGACGAACGTGAGACAACTGGAAAGGCCTTCGAGCACACACACTTGGTTCTCCATCTGTACGTAGAATTTGACGGCGCAGCAAACCAAATTGTCGCATGCTTCTCTTGGTCCAGCCTGTAAGAACACAGAAAAAACTCATGTTATTTGTATGCAAGAAAGGTACACCACTGATAATTGATAAGTAATAAGAAAATCTACATATGAAACAAAACAACTTCCTTAATAGACACGAATGAAAATTCAAGACAAATCAACTGTGTTCGAACAAAATTTAAAAATGAATTATTGCAAGTCCAACACTTACGTTTCGTTAGCAATCCTGCCAAAATGCAATGGCATCGAGGAGCTCGAGATCAGCATTGGTGGTTGCCGTAGCCTTATCAATATCGATCGTGGTCATTTCGGGCGTATAGCAATACTGAAGTTCAGACGCAGGGATGATAAAGTTCTTTGCTTGGATTAAAGATGGCTTGCTCTCTTCGTAGCTTTGAGCATATATGGGTGAGATGTCTGGAGCATTCGTTGTGGTAGGAGACGAGCTTGGGGATAGCGAAATTGACCCAGGGGAGAAAGTTGTCCCAGGATTTGGAGAATGGGCAGGCATAGAATTAGGAGAATAAGCGACAGTGATGGGGTACGTCGCTGAGGTGTTTGAAAAAGTTCCAGATTGTGGTAGGGAAAATGTTATTTGAGAAACTGGAGTTGTAGGAGTCAAAATATTGCTATACGTTGTATGTTCATGTTGGTCGACCTTCGTAAAAGATTCTGACATAGACTTAGCCTCGTTTTTAAAAGTCGGGATATCGGTTGAAGAAGTCGGTATTTGGCTAACGACGTTCAGGGGATATACTGAAGGTGACATTGGTGAAATATTCTCAGGATAATAATATTGAGTAAATATGTTAGCTTGTTCTGGAACGGGAGGATTATCTTGCTGTGGAATGACGGCGGTGCCTGGAGTTGTAAGCTGAGGTAACTGTTGTATGTACTGTTGGGTTACCTCTGACTTCACTGAGTTAGCAGGTTGACACACATACTTACTGTTGTCACTCATGGAAAGCATAGCATCATGTTCTTCTAAGAGCCTCTGTAAATTTCTGATATAATCCGTTGCTTGTTTTA
>VCRD01007993.1:0-15323 GCA_006783055.1 Trinorchestia longiramus
ATCTCTGAGTATCATGTAGCACTCTTCGGCGTTTTTGTTGTTCATGAGTACTTCATAGTTATAGCTGCCAAGCTCTTCTTTCATTGCTAGGACATCATTTCTAATCCTGCCTTTAAATACCAATTTCACGGAAGAAGAAGAAGTATTTTTGCAAAGATTTATTTCCTACGACTGCACTGAGATCACACCTCAGATGTGGCGAAGGAGTCAGGGGTGCTGGTGAATACATCTGATTCACAACATTTCACATTTCTGGTTTTAGATTTGATTGAATCAAATGTATGACCAGAAGAGAAATATTAAACTCTGCTCCCCGTCTAAACTAAATGGTGATTTGAAGTAACTGAACAAGCTTAAGTTCACCCAGCGTCTGCACAATGGTTTCAGAGTGTGCCTTCATGACTGTGAAGCTTGCAACACATCATCCCTCAAGCTACTGGTGTGTCAGAGTGCGCAGCGTGTATTTTTCCACGTCTTTTTCATGATTTTTCAGCCGCTTAGCTGAAACACTGACTGTTTTTCTGAACAATATACGTCTTACTAAGAACTGAATGTTTCCAAATAAAAATGACACTAGACATTGAAGAAAGATTTTACGTTTAATTGTTCATATCCTGTAAACAAATTTAATGAACAGCTAGAATTTTTTTTACACAATATCTCTGTCGAATAAAATATATTTTGATGAGAGTTGGTAATAGGCTCTACGACACAGCAAAAGTTATATATGGACGAAAAAATTATTTCAAGAAAACATTTTGAAATCAAACATAAAATGACGCTAAAGTTAAATTTTAAAATCTGCTTGGAATGATTCAGAAATTTATCATTATACATTTTTTAAATTTAACAGATATTTCTTCTGTCATTCTGTCCGTTTTATTGCGATGAACATTGTCAAATTTTAACGCAGTAGAATGAGACTGAAATTGTTCTGGCATTTGTAAATTTATTAAGTTGAAATTACCCTGTTGTGTTCATTAATATGGTCATGAATACGTGTTTGTTGACTCCAAGCTGCAAGTTTGCTTTAGAAGCCAAGAATTAATAAATAGCTCATCGAAAGCTAGAGCTTTCTTTATTTACTGACATACAATTTAGTCCTGAGGATAGCAAGCCAGTGAAATAATGAAACGCAGTTCTAATCCCACACACGCTCGTATTACAAGAGGAATACGGCCGATAAAAGAGCACTTCAATGGCTTTATAGCACTAATAAAACAACTAACCGACAATGGCGAGTGCTGTCTCCACACTCACGAGCCAGGCAGGGCTGCCACAGCCTAGTTCTTAAACCCAGATCTAAGAACGGGAAACAATTTTTATTAGTACATATAGTGTATTGATCAACTGTATGCACAATACATACAAAATTATTTATATAAGTATACACGTCTCTTACTATACCTAGATCTGAATATGCAAACACATCAGGGGCAGTGCCACACGAAGGCAGCAGAGTCCTATTAACGGATTAAAGAGCACTTTTCTAGTCAGTATTGGAGTAGAGTTTGAGGAACGTGTGAAGAGCGATAATATTTAGGCACCACTGTATAACAGAGGAAGAGCTACGAATTTTAATCACCAATAATACAAAAGTAATAAACATTTTGCAGCGGGAAATTATAAAGGTGGTCGTTCTTTAGTTCTGCAGATGTTTCTCACTTGACTTCCTGCACTTTGATCCATAGAACAGGCTAGCGTACGAGTCTTTTAGGAAGAGTTCACTGGAACCTGTTCAAAACGTTTCAAAGCAAATCCAACAACATAGAAAAAATTGAAGTTTCATGACATTAACGTGTAACATTATTGAAAGCGTGTTTTGCTGATAGGGGGGAGTAGTATCTTCCATGGCATTACATCGAATACCTGGCGGGAAAACAGTACAAGTCACAGCTCTCTGTGTCATCTCCTTGAATCTTTATGACCCTCGCTCAATGTGCGCAGCTCGTCTAAAGATACGACTTATTGACGTCATGTGGCCTCTTAATTCAAATGGAAATCTTCCACTGACTGAAAAATTGAGGTGTCGTTATACGTTTACATTCATCGCACAGGGAAATATTTCAATGAACATTGAACAGATACAAATGTCATGCACCATTCCATATTTTGTTATTTATTACATCACACGCACAGAATTCCAGTCATTAAACATATTGTCGTAGAAAAGAAGCACTAGTATTAATTTAGGACTCAAATATTTCATGTTTACATTGACTATGAAGTGGGCACCAAAATTCATATAGGCCTGATCAAACAAAATTTTCTAGCTATCCCTCTCACTGCACCGTTATAGCTATTACCATTTTAGTCATTCAACAGCAAAATATGCAGCAACTTGTGATGAACGCATTGTCCGTGGTCAGACATGATCCAAAACTGAAGTTTCCATAATATTGGCAGGTTATAGGCATCTTGATGGTTACCATTTGAGTCGCCAGAAAAAAAAATTAAATGTGATCCATTGCAGGCGAGTGTCACTCGTTTTCCATCTATGAAGGTCACATACATCCTACGTTACTCGTCGAGACTTCCCAAATATTAATAGAATCTTTTGAAAGCGTGAAGAAACATGTGTCTATCTCACATTTGCATTCTTGTCAGGAAGAGGCTAAATTCTACCTTTAGATGCATCAGCGCTTGCTTTTTCCAATAGGTTATGTATTTTCTATTTTAGAATCCAAAGCTTTAGGGCACATTCATTCACGCTCTCCAGGGATTAATTAATCAACAAATGCAATTTCCATACACAAGCTCTCACGAAACTCTGCATTGTGGAAGATCAATTTCAAGCCCACGTAGACCATACAGATGTTGAAGTCGTTAGCTCGGTTCTTGCGATAAATCTAGCATATATATCTTCTTCTCTAAAAACGTACCGGATACACGATGAATAATATAGGGTTCTCGATACTTTCCTTCCATTAAAATAGGAGTCAACGAGATGCAGTTTTTCTTTGCTGCTAAGTCCCAGTCTTCGTGCGTAAAAACCGACTTTAACTATCACTCTTGCACATATTCACGGTAATTACACGGTCTTTTGATCCCTGAAAACCTTTTCCGCTGTACCATACTTTAACGGTCACACCATACGCTCACATTAGAAGTTTATTTTCTTCCTTCAGCGATTTCTCACCAAATTCAATCAAAAATTCTTTTTAGGGCATCTTCGCCCTTTATTCGAGAAATGTTTCTTCCGTGTACATAAAAACATGTAGTCGCTCAGTATTGAGTTTTCTGAACTGTCAACTACAACTGCTTTTTCGGCAAAAAGTAGACTACTACTATATACTAAATTTTAATCTTCCAACCATCACAGTAGAATATTTCTACACCATAATACATAAACCTAACTCGCCCTAACCTCTTGTAATTTGAACTATTCAGCTCTCCGATTTTATCTTGATACATGAACGAAGACACTTCGTCCTTGAGCTGGTTTGCATCCCTGATGGGCACCGTGATCAAGTCGACGCACTCCGTACTAGTCCTAATTCTGATCAGTACTCTGCCTTCACCACATTTATTGCAACATTTGAGATTACCTTGCTCAATAGATACCAAGGAAGCAGGTTTGTAATACTGACTCACGTTTACGTCTTGCAAACGCTCTCAGCGGTCAGAAAAATTTGGTGCACAAATAAAGTCATCTTTTCATTTAATTGTTAACAACTGTTGCTTTTGATACACTAGTGTTGTTAACAGGGTGCTGAACTAAAATTTAATGTAGGTTAACAGGTGGCTATGGGGGAATATTTTTGTGTTCTTTCCCTTATATTCGTTTCCAACAACCCACAGCGATTTAAGAACTATGGAAGATAAACATTAGGCTTATGCGAAGTGCATGCATAAACGACACATAAGATAGAACAGATTCTAAACGAAGAGTAATCGATCCTGGTAAAATTTTAAGGAGGAATGTATTCCCTTAATGTCTGAAGTACACGAAGGTAAACTGTACTTTGAAATAAACTTTCAAGTTTACACTTGTATGCAGCACATATTTCCAACCGAAAGGAGTACTTAATCTTCTTGATGCACAAAACAGAAGCCGTAAGCTACACTATTATTTCCGGAAGGATAAATCAAAAAGTGTCAACTTTTCAGTAACGTCTTTACTGAATGCTTTAAGCCCGCGAAGACACGCTCACTTGCCAGACCCTGATCTTGTTGTCGCTGTAGCCAGCGAAGAGGGTCTGACCATCGCAAGACCAGGCCATGGACAGGCACTGCGGAAGCTCAGCCTTCGAGTTCGAGTTGTGAGAAATCACGTCAGGCTTCAGCTCATCCACGAGGTTCTTGCCTTCCAGATCCTGCAAACAAAAATATCGAATTATTAATTGTAATAAACAGTACAATGATCAGAACCTGTAAATTACTAAGATTGTTTCAAGTGCTTACAACCAAGGTTTCATAGTTAAGATTTCCGATTTTTTCAGATATGTGGAAGAGCCGCACAAAAATTGCTACAAATAGACCTATCGATTAATTCTTTATGGTCTAACCTGAAATGAGGCCACACGATACTTTAATGTCCATTAAAATAAATTGTGTTACATAAAACCTCGATAAACAATCAAGCTACAGATAAAATAAATACAACAGTTACTCGAAGCACGTGGATAAGAAGATAACCAGAACTAAATCATGACTAATCGACTCCCCTAGAAAGAACATTTCCAGCAATGAAACTAACCCAGATCTGAATGGAAGGTCCAGTGGCAGCGCAGAGCCAGTATCTGTTAGGACTGAAGCAGAGGCTGTTGATTGTGTTGGGGTGGTCGAGGGTGTACAGATGCTTGTCGTCGTTCAGGTCCCAGAGCATGGCCTTAGCGTCCTTGCCACCGGAAGCACACAGAGAACCGTCAGGCGAAACAGTCACCGTGTTCAGGAAACCGGTGTGGCCGTAGTGGTTGGTTTTCAGCTTGCAGTTGGTCAAGCTCCAGACCTGGAGAAATGAATGTTACGTAAGCACTTGCCTCTGAAATGTGCAAGTGATCCCTTAATTAATGCCATATTGTAGTCTAGGGAAAAAAATACACTTGTGTCGAGTAGTGAGAAGAAACGTTAAAAATGAAGACAACGTTTTAAGAGAATTAAAAGTGGGAACAGTGTGCTGGGAATCCTCTGCTTCTGTAGAAAATAAGGACTTCCAACAATCATGATGTGGCAGACAAAATGCCTAGCTGTAATATTCATCCAGTAAAAGTGTAACTTTACAATGGCGGTCGCTAAGACATGCATGTATAAAACAAGTACAATTTGACGAGTTTCACATGGTGACAACTTAATTATACAGAAAAATTCACACCTACACAAAGTTATTTTAAACTTCAAAGGACCTACTAACCTTGACAGTCTTGTCCCAGCCAGAGGAGACGATGATGGGGTTGTTGTTGGAAGGAGAGAAGCGCACACACGACACCCAGTCCTCGTGGCAGTCTTCAGTGATGGTGTACTTGCACTGGGCCAGCGTGTTCCACAGCTGATACATCAACAACCAGTTAAATATACGACCACTCAGTTTATTTAGTCTGGTAACTAGAGCAGAAAGTTTATTTACGTTTTCGCTGTACACATGAAATTCTCGAAAGTATGTATTTGATTAAGTATGTAGCAAGTATCCACACTAATGCTATGAGGAAACCAAATCTGATAAAACTGAATTATATCATCGTTTAAAAATTATATTCGTTAACCAAGAACGTTTGAAGCATGTTAATCAGTATTAATTTAAGTTTCATGGGTTGAAGGCATTGACATCTAAGAAACAGACTCACCTTGATAGTCCTGTCACGGGAGCCAGACACGATCTGCCTGTTGTCGGCACTGAAGGCCACAGACAGCACATCCTGCAATACAACTAATTAATAATCCTACAAGAATAGAAGAAAGTAATAAATATCCACTAAACCATGAAAACCTACGCAGCAGACATGAACTTTACGAATATGAAGACTGTGTTTCAATGTCAACAGGAGCTCCACTTACCGCAGGGGCAGAGGACCTACTCCTCTTCAGATTTCAATAAAAAAAAATATGAAAAAAAGGCTTGAGTTATGGAACGCATGCCAGCGTGACGGCAGAGGCGGTGAGTACGAGGTGCAAACCTTGGTGTGGTGCTCGAAACGCCGCGTAGTCTTGCCTGCTGCCAGGTCCCACAGACGCAGCGTCTTGTCCCACGATCCTGAGAGGGCGAAGTGGCCATCCAGGGACAGCACCTGCACACACGTACGTTACTTTCAGCATACACGATTTCCAACTGATCGGGTGAACACAGAATTGCATCACTCAAGAACGAGGATCCAAAATAATTAGAGACGTGTACTCTTATTGCATATCTATGTATGCTTAAACTTACGTCCCTATTTATTTTCATACACAGATATGAAGTATGGCTGGTAAAATAGTTGTTGTAAGATGGAAAACTAAAACTTGAGCACAAGACCAACTGATCAAAAAATAGTTTTGATAAAAGTTTGAGCAAATATCCATATTTAAATGCATCAACTGAGCTTTAATACATCCCATAAGTAACAGAAATTGTACTAATTTCATAAACCAAATGCACTAAAAAATTTACAATTGAATTAGACTAAATCGACGCGCTTATGTTACCGATAGCTCGTCTGAAATACAAGGAGTTATCTAATTCGAATAGTACCGAGGAACTTACCAAGTACAATGAAACGATCATAAAACCAAAGCGTTATACAGGGTGGCGCATAAGTAACGCACCCTTTTAAAAAATTAATAATGAAGTATTACCGCAATATACACTGGGTATCTGTAGACAGGATACGACATGTAAATAAACTTTAAAGAGTTCCTCTATCTATCATTTGCAATTATCCCCATCGTTATACCTTTCATAGTTTATTATTAATTTTTTAAAAGGGTGCGTTACTTATGCGCCACCCTGTATTAGCATCTATTCTTCCCGGGACATTTTTTGCAAGCATTTATACAAGAGATCCTGCGCACAAAATAGAGCAAGCAATTGAGATGAGCGCAGACAAGGATTGTAGCTGGAGTTTTCCAAAGACATAGCTTATTAGCCAGCCTTCAGCGACACCAGCAGTTAATCTAGCACTGTTCGATGTCATCACCGTCAAAAGCACACAGGTGCCACTGACGGTGTTTGTTATGCACACGCATACTATAACAAAAACATACACTAAGCAAAATACCAAAGTGAAGCTGATACAACAATACGAAAACAGAACCAACTACTGTAGGCATGTATTGAATGAATTAACCCTTTAGCGACGAAAAGGACCATACGGTCCTTTTTTACGGTCTTTGGGATAATTGTTCTAATAATTAAACAGTAAGCAATATGAGGTTGCTACTAGGTTTGAACGCGGCGGCATGTTACAGCGTCGTTCTTTTGACTGCCTGGCTCTCAACGTGCTTCATTGCATCAGTGTACTGACGGTCTTTGCGAGCTTAGACGTACAAACTAGAAAAACAAGTTGGTCGCTAAAGGGTTAAAATGCCCACTATCACCAGTAACACAATGTATAATGTGCTATGGTTGAAAATTAGAAGTAAAAGAGCGAGTGTGCACTCACCACATCAGAGATGAAGTGGTTGTGGCCATGAAGACGCTTCTGAGGTACACCATAGTTGTTCTCATCGCGCACCAGCTTCCACAGGATCAGAGACTTGTCTGGAAATTGCACCAAAAATACAGTACGACCCACGCTAATACACTAATTTAACATTGTATAAACATATCTTTCAACATAATAATGTTGATATTTTTAAATAAACTTAAATTTAAATTTAATTAAACTCAGGATTTAAGATTGCTATTTGCAATGCTAACAATGTATACTGAAAGTTGAAACTTTCCAAAAAATTGACATTTGTGTTGACCCATGCCATTGGTCAAACATGTTTCACAAAGTGATTTTATTACCAAAGAGGGTTAGAAACTAATACTAACTTCAAGATTGTAATGCATGAAAACATACATTTGAAATTAACAGTAAACAGATTCAACAAAACAAAGGCGGCTTATTTATGTAATTCCCCTTAGCCTTCATGACTTCAAAAAGACGACCGTTTGTCAATTCAGTCCATTTCTTTATTGTAGCAGATGACACTGATCTCGATGCAACTACTATGGCATTTCACAACTCTTACTTCAAAATAAATTGCATACAATTAGCATTAATTTCTCTTAATGATGAAGCAAATTTTTTTTAACGAGTTCAAATCTGGCAAATTTAGAGGTCACATGATAAAAATGTCATCTTTGAATTCCAACAAAACCAGACATTGCTTAATTTCTTTGGCTGAGTGCAGAGGTACATTGTCTTGTATGAACACAATCTTTTTTTGGAGTGACTAAGACTGATCTTCAAGCCAAGGTACAAGTACTTTATTTAAAGCTAACAATATTCAGCTGAGTTAATTTCAACACCACAGGGAAGCGTCACAAGTCCTATCAATTGGAATAATTAACAAATCTAGTTCTCTAGTAACTTGTGTTATAGATTCTGTTCCAGGCAACAAGGGATTTGTCTTCAAAGAATGTGATGCCACCAACCTTCACATAACTGAACGTACATGTGGGAAAACCAAGAATGACAAAATTTCTGCCATATTTTTCCTTAACTTCATCATACCAATACATATTCCATGTTCTGTATATTGGTTCAAGTTGAGCAAATTGTCTATTTGTAAATTCAGCACATTATTTAATGCATTCAGACAATTCTAAGAGCAAAACATTAGGACAGATAATGCTTACCTCTGGAAGAGGAGAGAATCATATCAGGGAAATTCCTGCTGGTGGCAATCTGGGTGACCCAGCCACTGTGGCCCACAAGGGTGCCACGGAGTTGCAGAGACTCATTCATCCTGATTAAAACGTGGCAATTTTTAGTAAGTGCACAAACCAAAACATAAAACTTGTTACTCAATAAATAATTGTGGCAGGAGTTTTCCAAAGGCACAGCTTACTGGCCAGCCTTCAGCGACACCAGCAGTTACTTTTGCACTGTTTGATGTCGTCACAGTCAGATGCACATGTGCAGCTGGCAGTGTTGTGTGCAAGTCATACGAGGTGCTCTAATTCTCTACTACTTCAGGTCCAGCACATTCTAAACTTCAGAAATTTATATATGCCAATTGACAGTACAAGAAACTAGATGGAAACTAAGAGAATCATATCAAGTTATTCAAGTAGAACTTAATATTTAATCAGTGGTTCTTAATATTTTTGATCTGAAATCCTCAGTAGATAGTTCTGGCAGCAGCAATATCATATATGAGTAGACTACAAGGAATTCTCTTTCACCAGGTGCAATCCAGAACCTCTTTATCTTTACTCTGAAGATAGAACCAATGCTCATGCTTTGCAACCAGTAACTCCATCATTGTCACATGTTATCAATAGTAAATGAATGTTATGGCATAGACTGGAGGAGACATTGAAAAGTTCAGAGATACTGCAGAATAGAAAAGGGCATTTGGCATCCCAAAATGGATGGTCATAGAAGCTATTAGAGGATGTTAAATTACAGGGTAGGAATCATTAAAGGAGGGTAAAACAAGTTTCTGAATGGAATCTGAGTGTAAGTCTGAAGAAATTTTGTTGGGAACATGCAAGGAAGCTAAAAATTCACATTTATGTCAGAATTAGGAGACTTATGGACAACTAATTATTGAGAAATAATGATAGGATAGGGATTGCAAAAGTGGAAGAAAATTGAAAGACCACAAAGAGTATGGTGTAAACAAATGGAAGTATAGTATTTTTGGGAAAACCACCTTAGCTTAGTTATATCTGTAAGAATATATGTGTTGAAATGTTCTATGATGGGTGTTCTGGCAGCAAACTTTTCTGTTTGCCATCAAGTGTAAGGCATTAAGTTGAATAGGCACACATGGAAGTGGGATGAGGGGAATAACATGTCATGTAGGCAGTGTAACAGAGGAGTAGAGGAAACAATGAACATCTTAGAAACTTAAATATGAATCTTAGGTCATAGAATGTAGTAAATATGAGCATGAGCAAGTGAGCTCTATGGTTGGGGTTTGTGAACAGTATGGAGAGAGCCAGTAGACTGCTAGGTGTGTTGAAAATGACGCTGGTATGAGCTACCTAGTAGGGCTGGATAAAAATTGAAGAATGATTGTCATAGACAATGAGAAACTTCCTAGCGCACGCATGGACAACAGCCAGTCACTTGGATTAGAGTGTGACTACTTGTAAAGCATGAAGGTCTAATGACAAGCAAGCTCTTCCAGCAATGTTCTCACTTCACTGGTTGTTTTGCATAGAATAACTCAGGGTTGCCTTGAAAAATTATTTTAGATGATCCTAGCCCACACATGAATTCTAGGATACCAACCTGCTGTTTCAGTGTAATGTAGAGGAATTTAACGCTATGAGTTATAGCTACAACTGACCCTAAAGTTAAGTTAACATGACAATATACACAAAAACAGAAAATACATTAGCCAAAAAATGTATTTTGTACATAGAACTAAGCATCAAGTTGCTTTGCAGGCTCTAGAGCCAAACACTAATTAAAAATCTTCATACAAGTTCAGCACATAGTAGAAATACTTCTATTTTGTTACCTCAGCTGATAAAGGCAGGCGCCACTGTCAGCCTAGCTTAGGCTACATACTTGCTAGACTCCAAACATAACTGGTAATCGTACGGCTAGAACACAAAAATACATTGAAATATATTATTCGTGTTATTGACATACGATTAATTCACCAACTGTTATCGCATGTGGTGACGAAATTCAACCAAAACTCAATGAAATCAATTTCTCAGAACTCCATACCAGAATAATCTCATCTAACAAATATTAAGGAATTACTACATACAGTAAACATTCAAAATTCCACACATACTTTAACCCTCAAATATATAAACAAAACGAACACAAATACTAACTTTTTTATTTAGAGCAGCAACGGCCCACTTTATAAAACACTTCCACACAGCTCTTCGAGTCACAACGTTAGAGGCGTTAATTGGCAGAGTCTGAATCGGCGATGTTGCCACAGTCTAGCACTCTAAAATAGATTATGAAATCGAGAATTTCATCAACGTCCTTTTACATAAATTTTGTGTGTTTTTTTATGAAATGACCTAGCAAGACCCTTCAGGAATTAATAATTATTAATTATTTATTAAAACAACAAGTCTTTCCAGACCTTTATCTTCTGTGAACATTAGTCATAGTTTGCACTCGATAGGTGTTGCCTTAGATTCTCAATGTAAATATCAACTGATTTTGGCCTATATCCCGCTCTGACTAACCCTAACCTAGCAGCCAAGAAAAACCAATCCTCGACTAAACATCATATATTAACCAGTGGACCTCCAGTTTTCTCCCGCGCTCGACGCCTACCGCCCGATCGTTTCGAAGCCACTAGAATAGAATATAGAATAGAATAAGGCAATAGGAACGAGCCGTTTGGCCCATTCTTGGTTCAATACCGAAGTCCCATGCCGTCTAAAAGTAAATCCATCAGTCATGCACGTACACCTTAACCACGTAATTCAATTTAGTCGCGTGCACACATGTCACTCACGCACAGGCGTTTATGTCACGAGCATTTATCTCAATCATACATTAACCTTAAGGAGTTAGGGACATAGTTAGTAGGATGTAGTACTGGGGGGGTTCGTAGTCCAAAATTTATCGAGACGATTTTTGAATGTGTTCACAGTGCCAGCAGAAACTATGTTTTCTGGCAGCTTGTTCCAAGTTGCGGCAATTTTAACGGGAAAAAAGTTCATAGCTTGAGATGTCTTGAAGTTTCTCAGTAATAGTTTTGTTAGCTAGAAGCTCAGAATTGTTAGCTATTTACTAAAGCCGAATTTACGCCTGCTTAATGCAGGTACAGTCCGCACATCAAAAAGCCTATGGGCTAGTCCGCTCATATTAGTACCCAAACCAAATGGTGAATTCCGCACCTGTGGAGACTATCGGCGTTTTAATACAATTACTATTCCCGATAGGTTCCCCATTTTGCATTTACAAGACTTTAGTGCTAATTTGCACGGTGCTACCATCTTCTCTAAAATAGACCTAGCGCATGCCTTTCACCAAATTCCTATGGATGAAAATTCCATTCAAAAAACGGCAGAAATTACCCCTTTGGTCTCTTTGAATTTACCACAATGCCATACGGGTTGAGAAATGCACCTCAGACTTCCAAAGACACATGTCTAACATCTTGTCCAACTTGCCTCTCGCGTATACCTATCTCGATGATATACTAATCGCATCACCCAATCCGAAACAACATGAAGAACACTTGCAAACCTTGTTCGAACGTCTCGCCAATCACGGTTTGTTGATCAATCCTGCCAAATGCGAATTAGGTAAAATTTCTTAACTTATCTTGTTCATGAAATCTCTCATCTTGGTTTAAAACCTCATCCTTCCAAAGTTGAAGCTATTCACAAATTTCCTAAACCTGAAACACAACGTCAGCTGCGTCATTTCTTAGGTTCCGTTAATTTTTATCACAGGTTTATTTATAACTGTGCCCAAATCTTATCACCTTTGTCTTCATTACTCACCCCCAAGCGTAGGGGCAAATCAACTCTCATTGTGTGGAATGCGGACGCTTCTGTTGCGTTCGATACCATCAAGGAACAACTTGCTCTCGATACCGAATTATCGTACCCAATTTTTGGGGCTGAATTCAATTTAGTTTTGGATGCTTCAGACGTTGCAGTGGGTGCTATTTTGCAACAGACGGTAGGCAATTTAACTTCTCCCTTGTCATTCTTCTCAAAGAAACTCTCGCCTACCGAGCAACGCTACAGTGCGTTTGGCAGAGAATTGTTAGCTATTTACATGGCCGTTCGTCACTTTTGCTACATTTTAGAAGCAAGACACTTTGTTGTGTTCACCGATCATAAACCTCTTGTCTCTCTGGATATCAACCAGAAATACTTAACACTGGTGACCAATCACAGTACCAGAGCGACAGTCCCGAACGTAAACAGTAAAACGGTAAAACCACCCCACTCAGCTAAATGTCACTCTGGGGTCACCAGTATCACGTTTAGCTGGGTGTGGTGATTTTACCGTTTAACTGGTTACATTTGGGACTGTCGCTCTGGTACTGTGATTGGTTACCAGTGTTAAGTATTTCTGGTTGGTGTCCAGAGTCAGGTTTAAAAATGTTACGACACACAACACACCACGCAACAATTTATCAGAAGGTAAGGTCATGGGGGTTGTCTAGTGCATTTCTAGTTGGAAATTCAATAATAACACGGTGACTCAGCTTTTGTTTCTTTATTGTTCCGTAGGGCAGAAGGTGGAGAGAAGACATCTGTTGTCCACGGGTAGAGTAGTTTGTTTTAGAAGAGATTAAGAATCAAGAGTGATGATTTAGAGTGGTGATCTAGAGTGGTAATCTAGAGTGGTGATCTAGAGTGGTGATCTAGAGTGGTGATCTAGAGTGGTGATCTGGAGTTATGATCTAGAGTTATGATCTAGAGTTATGATCAAGGGTAGACTTTTAGTGAAGTCCAAGGGTGAGAATGTTTCCGAGAACTGAGATGAGATCTGAGAATGAAGTCTCAGACAAGATGTGAGATCTGAGAATTGATGCGTTGACGAGACGAGAACTGACGAGATGAGAGCTGACGAGACGAAAGCAGGATTGCCAGGTGTGTTGTTGTTTTTACAATAGCTAAGTACCGAATAACGTCCTTCTTTAAATGAGCCGGGGTTGATTCTTGAACGGTGAAACTTAAAAAAGAATCATAGTGACAGTTCTGTAGGTACTAAGGATGATTTTTTCAAAATACAGCTAATTTTTATAATTAAAAATTTACACGAATCTCACTTAGAGTTACAAAACCTAATCACAAAAATACAAGGAATTCGTCGTTAAAAGTACGATTTAATTTGTACGCCATTAATTAAAACGCATAATTAAAAATACTAGGAGCATAAGCAGCGATGTAATGCTACATATCCATCAATGCAAAAAATAATATCATATAAAACTGAGATATGCGGGAATATAAGTTAATAATGAGGTAAAAGCTTGCTAATAAATATTATAGATTTTTAACAAAAAATCGATAACATCTGTCATAGATGCAATTATTATGTGGCTGTTGTCAAAATAGCTAACTTCTGCAATTAAATATGATTCATATGATTTGCGCGAATTTTACATTTTATTGGAACTAGAGGAGTAAACGAAAGTTTTTACACCAAAAAACTTTTTCAGAACCATAGGGTTGCAAAAAATAATCCAATGATTTTAATATTTTTCTATTTTCCCACAAACATTTATTGACAGATTTTTGATTATTTCCTCTGGGCGCCTGAATACTTGCAAGGTCCACTGAACGTTTAATTCAAGAACCATATGCCCTGCGCACGAGTAGTCTTTCTGTGTTATGGTTATCGTCTGTGTGTGAGAAACTCGTCTATTTGAGACCTTTAAAATGGTTAGTAATTAATATTTTGTTATTATTATCCCATGTGTGAGCTTTGAATACAGCCTAATGTGTTGAAATTAAACCAAAAGTGCCATTTTCATGTTATTGTGGCGTTTACAATAGTGGGGGTCTTTTCAAGCACTTCATTTACCTGAAAACGTCATAAGTATCGTGTTGAACGACGGCCTTATTTAATGTAGAGTACGAGTTACTAGTTTGTTTAGAACATTTTGAAAGGATTTAATCAGATTGTTAAACAACTTTCTTCAGTAGTTAATGTTTGAGTACATTTAATTGAGCTAAAGTCCTGGATACCCACAAGTTTGGTTAAATCTCCTATAGCATTCTAATAAGTAGTAAATGGTAGTTATTGGCTGGAAGTTGAAGGCAAACAAAGGCAAGGAATTCTTGATAATTCAAATGTGTTGGGTGTGATATTAGAATTAAAGTATGTAATGCTAGTCATGTCCTAGTCTAAAGATCAGAGAATCTCGAAGTTTTGATTAAACTCCCCTATTTCACTAATATTCTACTAAATATTTTAAAACTATTTCCCCAGTATGAAATAAAATTTAAGTAAATTGGTTGTTTTAGATGGGAATAAGGCACTATTGTCTTGCAATGCCAGGTGTAGAATGTTGTATTCAGGTGATAGTTCGCAATGTTCACTGCTGTGATGTGGTCTGTGTGATCAGTTCTTAGAATTACCCCCAGGTAATGTTTAGTATTTTAAATGAATGTTTTGAAATATGTGAACAAATTATACAGGTGTATCTAATGCAATTCCACAGTTTTTATTTTTATATATTTTAAAGTGCATAATTGCCACTGGCCATTAGTGTTCCCCTGTCATAATTCTGGC
>VCRD01007997.1:6880-19079 GCA_006783055.1 Trinorchestia longiramus
TCCAATTCTAGTCAAACATTCCAGCTCGTAGCACAACCGTCATTCCAGTCAAACATTCCAGCTCGCAGCACAACCGTAATTCCAGTCAAACATTCCAGCTCGCAGCACAACCGTAATTCCAGTCAAACATTCCAGCTCGCAGCACAACCATAATTCCAGTCAAAGATTCCAGCTCGCAGCTGTAGCACAACAAGAAGCCAAGCTTACCGCTGTCGTCTGCTTTGTGCACCAAACAAGTGACAGTGTCGCCCGCCTTCTGCGCAATCCTGCTGACGAGGTCCTGTGCAAGGGTGACTTCAGTGACGTGATGGTCGTCCACTGCAACGAGCAGGTCACCTGGAGCGACCAGATAGCTGCGGTGGGCAGGGGACCCTGGAACCAGTGATGTGATCAGCAGCCCCAGTCTGTCGTCCGCAGGATCTCCGGATACCCCGCAGCGTGTGAGAGGGAACTCTAAAAGAAGGAAGGAAGTTCAATTTTTAGTGGATCTATTATGCATTTTTTTTATTCTTAACTTGTTGTAAGACCGTCTGAAAAGACGAAAAAATCTACTACTTGTATATATTGTGCATTAAAATAGAAGAGGAAATAGGCAGTTGTTATTGACACGTGAATAAAAAATACAGATAGGTGAAGAATGATTTGAGGTTTTCGGCTGCAACTGTAGGTGACAAAAGAATGAGGATGTATAGAACAGCATTGAAAAGGACGCAAACCCAATTATTCATAGGCATTGATAATATTCATATGTCATTAGAGACAATGCTCTATCAGTGCTATGTATTCCACTCTGATTTAAAACTTTAAAACAAACGACCGTGTAGTATAGTTAACACGTTGACTTCGAAGTGGTACGTATGTGTACCACTGAGGTTAGGTTCTGTAATTTTTTCAGATCCTTCTAGTGACTATGCGTACAAAGTGAAGTTTTACACCAATCAGGCAACGTGTTAAGTTAATAAATTGGCAGGGAAATGTAAGAAGTAGAACACCACGTAGCGTGGGTGAGGTTTCTTTCAGAAATGTACAGTGAATGAAAAGTTCCTGCCAAGTCACAAAATTTATAAGGAAGTTGTAAAGCGAGGCTTGAAATCTCCCGTAGCTTACCGAACAATTTTTTGTTATTTACGAGAAACAAGCATAAACCCTGGCAACAAAATTGAGTAAAATCTAAATAAGTGACTTTTTAATTTGCTCTGCACCTCTGCTTGAGGATTAACTCTCAAGCAGTTATGAAACTTTTGATTAGGTTTTTTAACTAATTTTTTATCTGCAATCCAAACTACATTTGCAGATAAAAAGGAATATCGGAGTCTCAATGCAGCAAATTGGCTAGCTTACCTAACAAATTGGGAGAATTAGTTTGCTAATTTTGCGAGTAATTTGACGGTCAATGATAACCAGCATGAACATAGTCCTACAAGAAGTAGTTTTTATTTCAACTATAACTGCTGCCTAGCTAGAAAAATTTTAATTTTGGGGAAATCATAATTTGACTACAGCCCGAACCTAAACCAATACTAGTATGTAACAACTGTTCTTCAACTGTTTTTTTGCATTGCCTAATTGCACGAAATAAAAAACATATAATTTAGATTTAAAAAGTGTGAACTTAAAATTCATAATTTTTCTTAGGCCTCAAAATAGAATTGGTCGTAATGCTGACAAATTAAAAAGTTCTTCCATCAGGTCCTAACTCTCTAGCACAAGACACACGACACAAAAACTTTGCTTTGCATGATCACACAGAACAGCGGCAACGAGCCCTCGCTGCTCGACGCATGCACGAGAAAAATTTAGCCTTTAATGAACGAGAAAAAAATAATTAAAATTTACCCACCAGACAAAGTCACGCCGATGCCGAGCGGACCGTTTTTAACGGGCAGCGTAACGGAGAGCGTGCCCGTTGCGGCGGCACCGTTATAGCATTCATCAGTGTCGAAGTCGACGGCCAGCTCTACACTGAGTTGACTGGTGGTGATCAATTGAATGACTTCAGCAGCACCCAAACCTGCTGTGCTCAGGCCGTTGACTGAAGTGATGCGGTCACCAACACACAGCACACCACACCTGCCACAACGCAACATATTGTGCCAATTTTAGAAGTGACTCTAAATTAAGAGATATGGGTCGTATACATAGATGAATGATAGACACGCTGTTAGTGATACAGATTTTACGGATAAGTGATTGAAAGATATTGTGAGCTGGATTAAGAAGACAAATTCTAGACAAGAATATTGTCACAGCATCAAGCAAATGTTGTAAATGAAGAGAATTATGCACGATGGATCGAGTTTAATGGAATATAATTTTACTGCAGAAAAACGACCATAGTAAATGTTGTCAAATTCGAAAGAATTCAGCTTCAGGATTATGAAATTTAATACACTTTATTTTAAATTGAATTATTGAACACCGAAGATGGATTATTTCAAATCTAAAACCTGTGTGTTGAACAGAACGCTTATAGTAACATTTTTTATGCTGAAAAATAATACGAGTTTTGACACCCTGATGATGCGTTCAGAGCACAAAAGATGTATTGAAACTTTCAGAAACTAAATTAATTAACTTTGTTTCAACAAATTTCTCAAAAAAATCAGACCTAACTCAACCACTACAAAATTTTGCAATTCGCCACACTTTAGTAAAACGATAAACAAATTAAAACACTACCTATAATGCTTGGGCGGAAGGCCATGTATTTTTATGTATTTGCTATGTGAAAATAAGCAAGCCATAGAGCTGCCGATAACTATCGGGAAAATAGAGCATGAATTAAAAATAAACCTTGTAATACTAGACTAAACTAACCCAAACACAAAGCATAATTCCGTAACGCACACCACGCACATCAACACGTTGACTTCGTGTCGGCACATGTGTGTATCACTAGATATATTATTTGAACCATAATTTCAGCAAACGTCTTAAGCAACGTCTAAAGGCCACAAAACACAAGATATTATGGTGTAGTCATTGACAGAAGCTGCTCCAGCGGTCAAGAAACAGTACACGTTACAAACCATGTATCAAGTATCAACACAGCCCTACTCTCACAATACATGACAAGTATACAAAGTATCAGAAAGAATGTGCACCTTCTGGTGAACATGAGGTTCAAGAAACAAGTGGAAGTTCTGTAAGGCGTCATTTTCTCTACACGTCGAGAAAACTTCAAGATATGATAAGAGGGTTCTTCCCAAACCACACTGATTAAACAGTCACGCTTTGGAAACCGAGAATTGAGATACGCCTAAAATGGTAAGCATATTTGGAAGAATAAATATTAATCGAATGCCTACATACATATAGGTCAACCATAAGTTGCACATTAACCCTTTACAGACGAATTTCTTTTTCTAGTTTCTACTTTTAAGCTCACGAAGACCGTCTGTATACTGATGCAATGGAGCACGCTGAGAGCCAGGCAGCCAAAATAACGACGCTGTAACATGCCGAAGCGTTCAAACCTAGTAGCAACCTCATATTGCTCACATATAATATAATTTTAACATAATTAGCATTTTTTCTGATGTTCCCCGTGAGTGCCATACGGCGGTAGAGGGTTAAAGGAAAAACAAAGTTCCCACTAAATAAGTTAAGAATAAATTTCGAGGAGCATTTAAAGCGAATCAGGAATTCAGGAAGGAGAAAATAGACTGCCGCTAATAACTCAAACACTTGAAAAAAAGGCAGACTTCCGTCAGTAACTCAAACACTCGCGAAACAGACAGACTTACGTCAGTAACTCAAACATCCGAGAAAAAGATCGACTTCCGTCAGTAACTAAAAGGCTCGATAAACAGACAGACTTCCGCCAGCAACTCAAACATCCGAGAAAAAGATAGACTTCCGTCAGTAACTCATACACCCGAGAAAAAGACAGACTTCCGTCAGTAACTAAAAGGCTCGAGAAAAAGACAGACTTCCGTCAGTAACTCAAACACTCGCGAAACAGACAGACAGACTTCCGTCAGTAACTCAAACATCCGAGGAAAAGATCGACTTCCGTCAGTAACTAAAAGGCTCGAGAAAAAGACAGACTTCCGTCAGTAACTCAAACACCCGAGAAAAAGACAGACCATTAGCAGCAACACACGCAGTCGATAAGAAGACAGACTACCTCGAGGTTCTTAAACACTCGAGTAGGAGAAGAGTGTGACAGGAGCAGTATCAGTGACACTCAAAATGACGATTTCTGGCAGCCTCTCAAATTAAAATGGCCTCTCGACCCATGACAGGTCATGATTTGGGGATTTGATGCCCATCTTTTTTCTTTCTTCCTGCAGACTACATAAGTGAAGTTCATTTTATTGATAGCCACTCTCTTCTCAGATTTACGAACGCAGGTGCATGTACATATTTACGAGCATGAACACTTTCACGAGCAGGTACATATTTACGTGCCTGTCTGCTGGTGAGTGAGGATCAATAGCAGCCACGACGGGTACAGCGAGATCAGGATCCGTAGTGAGGATGGGTGGCCGTAGTACCAAGCCGTAGCCGCCTTTGTCCGATTCAGTAAGCGTGACTGAGAACTTGTTGCTTGTGTTGTTGTTGTGTATGCTGCCGCTGCAACCACACACTGCTCCAATAAGCATACAAAGTTTATACACAGTTTTACCAAAGAAGGACTTCGGCTGATCATAAGCGTAAAAAAATTTATTATTGAAAAGAGTGGGAAAAAATAATCCTCAATTTTCCACTTCTTTTTAAAATGATTAGAAACGTCTCTGGAACGTTGAATTTGTTAATACATGAAAAAATGAAAATAAAATGTTTCAGTTCATGTTTCACGAAGACAGAACCACCAGAGTTTTAGCAGAGTGCTTTCCAGTAGAACAAGATGAGAACAAAAGAGAACTCTTGAAAAATATCAGAAGTACTAGTGTAGAATAACTGTTACATGAAGCCAATGACCCTCATCAAACCAGAAAAAATCAAACTAGAACAAAAAATTCATTAAAAGTAAATTTCGAGCATCTAGCATGGATTTGGGTTTTCGATTATCATCAGTAGTAATGAATATATCCACACAAGTAAAAACACATTATGTATAAACAATCGCTCAGTCTAAGCATCACAATCTGTTTTCGAAGATCAAGCCCGTTTCTCTTCAATAAAGCAAAACGTGTCCAATTAAGTAAATGAGACAAAATATATCCAGTCTGGATACTTCGTGTGACCACTCAAAGGTCGGTAAATGCATCTTCACATATACATTTCAGACACACGTATCATATTAGTATAACACATGAAACTGTGCACCTATTCATTTCTACGGATGTGAAAGTTAAGAAACGAGTTATCTTACTTGAACAGTCAACATTGCCACGGGAATTGTACATCTAGGATGATGTAGCAGCGAGCAAAAGGTTCAAGGTAACAAAAATTAACTTCCCATCCAAAAGTCAAGTCAACGAACTCAAGTCAACAAAAAAATACTCCAAAGCAAAGATTCTTACCTCGAGTATTGGGATCAGATGGACACAGCGAAGAGGAACACAAGCGGCACACTTTGTTATCATCGGTAGTTACGCCATCTTGGCAGTCAAGCCTCGCGTAGAGGTCATTTGCGTGGGGGTTCAGTCGATTTTTGAGGGTGCATGTAGACCCAGCGTCTCGTCCGGTGCACCTGGCGCCCGAAGTTGGGACCCAAGCTGCTCCATTCACTAAAGAAACGCTATTATGGTTGTGAAATGGGACAAGATCTGTGCAGTTTGCAGAGGGGCAGGCGGTTGTGTGGTGCATGCAGGGCGATGGAGGGAAAGGGGTTGCTGCGTAACATGGAGTCGACGCACTGCAGAATTTACTAAGATAAGGCGTAGAGTAAGTTGGACATTGGTTCCCAGTCGTGGAGGAATAAGTAGGAGGCATGTTTGAGTACGATGCAGGAGTGTAGATGGCAGGAGTGTGGAGGGAAGAATGAGTAAAAGGAGTTTGAGAGGCTGAGCAAGGAGAAGTGTGAGCTGTAGGAAACGGAATAGAGGAATGATGGTTTCTGAGTGTGCCTGTGCAGCTCGCACCCATAATGTGAGCGTGAGATGGATCTGTAAATTAAAACAGCCATGTATAAATTTTATTTGATGCCAATATAAATAAAATATTCTAATCAGAAGTGAGATACTCAGAGCGCGAAAAAATTGAAAATACCAGGTGGTTATTTTGATGTGAGCCTACAGAAAATTTAAGTTTAAATTTTTCAAGTTCGTAACAATATTTTTGAAGGAAGCAAAATGATAGCGTAACTATTTAGACAAGGAAGCAGGCATGTGTTGCTTTTGACTTCAGGCTGAAGGCCTCTCCATCTTTAATGTTGCTTTATTGTTAATTTTATTGGAAAAAACAAGTAACAGCATTACCAGTAACTCATCACATTTAGCTACGACACTCACAGAAATTGTGAAGAACCTCATTGCGAAGTTCATTAGAATCCCATTTCCATTCATCAACTTTCAAGCCAATAGCGAGCTGTTGAAATTTTTCAAATACTTCTAAGGAAGTGTCCTACATTTTATTTTTTTTTGCTGAAACACAGAAACGTCAATTTCTTGAAGCCGGTGTTCTTTAAAAAATACATAGTATATGAATATCAACGATCGACCGCAAATACGATATTCTTTCCCTTTCAAGAGCATAACTAATATCATCGATTGGAGGACAAAAGATCTCAGCACAACATCTCTGAAAAATAGACAAGCATGTAATAATAATAGAACGTCAACTTGAGACATAAATATCACAGCATCAAGTAGACAAACTTATTCTTTGATTTGAAAGAGACATGGAGCGGCAAGATGAATAACTTCGTAACTCAAAAGCATGGATGAAAAAACACAATAAAAAGTCTACTTTTGGAAAAATTGTAGCATGAAAAAACCACGAGTCGACCAAAAACTTCTTAATCAGCCTCAACAAAAAAACATTTACGCAATGATGATGACTGCATGGAAGATAAGGACGATGACTGCATGGAAGATAAGGACGATGACTGCATGGAAGATAAGGACGATGACTGCATAGAAGGACGATGACTGCGCAACCGATAAGGACGATGACTGCGCAACCGATAAGGACGATGACTGCGCAACCGATAAGGACGATGACTGCGCAACAGATAAGGACGATGACTGCACAACCGATAAGAACGATGACTGCACAACCGATAAGAACGATGACTGCAAAACCGATAAGAACGATGACTGCATAAAAGATAAGAACGATGACTGCATAAAAGATAAGGCAGATGTGTGCATAAAAGGACGATAACTACATAAAAAACAACATGAAGAGTAAGGGGTTTTACTGAAGGGCAATATCACGAGTCTCACCCTTCTGGGATGCGGCAGTCAATACTGGGATGATCTCCAGAGTGACCACGGGATGCCGGGATGACCTGAGCAGCTGTGTAGCTTCAGTTGGGGTGAACTGCCCCACAGGGGTGCCATCTATGCGTGTGATGATATCACCCACTGCCAGAGCTCCACACCTGTACACGTGTGCCTTGTACATTATGAATGCGTCTTGTACATCATGAATGCGTCTTGTACATCACGCGTGCGTCTTGTACATCACGCGTGCGTCTTGTACATCACGCGTGCGTCTTGTACATCACGCGTGCGTCTTGTACATCACGCGTGCGTCTCGTACATCACGCGTGCGTCTCGTACATCACGCGTGCGTCTTGTACATCACGCGTGCGTCTTGTACATCACGCGTGCGTCTTGTACATCACGCGTGCGTCTTGTACATCACGCGTGCGTCTTGTGCATCACGCGTGCGTCTTGTACATCACGCGTGCGTCTTGTACATCACGCGTGCGTCTTGTACATCACGCGTGCGTCTTGTACATCACGCGTGCGTCTTGTACATCACGCGTGCGTCTTGTACATCACGCGTGCGTCTTGTACATCACGCGTGCGCCTTGTACATCACGCATAAGCATTAAATGCCATGTGAGGTTTCATATATCCAAAATACATGTATTCAAAGTCACCTCAACTAGCACATCATGATCAGCGCTGTTCAGAAGGTGATGAGGACTGTGCTTGCAGGCCACCACAAGGTTATAGTATGAAATGCAATTCTCCACAATTGAAAGTACAAGAGTTTGAGTGTATGATAAATATCCTGGGTGCGGAATAAATAGAGTGACAAGTCATTATACAATGAATGCCACAAACACAAGCTACAATTTTAGGAGAGGATTCTAGGGCTCTAACACAACAAGATTTAGAAATAATTAGGATTTAAATTAACGTTAACTAGCCAGGTATTTTGATAATTGGGCTTTAGTGGTTGCTTACCAAGACCTGCTATTTAGTACACAGGGCAGCGAACCAACGCTTGGTGCAGCGAACCAACGATTGGTGCAGCGAACCAACACTTGGTGCAGCGAACCAACGCTTGGTGCAGCGAACCAACGCTTGGTGCAGCGAACCAACGCTTGGTACAGCGAACCAACGCTTGGTACAGCGAACCAACGCTTGGTACAGCGAACCAACGCTTGGTGCAGCGAACCAACGCTTGGTGCAGCGAACCAACGCTTGGTGCAGCAAACCAACGCTTGGTGCAGCGAACCAACGCTTGGTGCAGCGAACCAACGCTTGGTACAGCGAACCAACGCTTGGTGCAGCGAACCAACGCTTGGTACAGCGAACCAACGCTTGGTGCAGCGAACCAACGCTTGGTGCAGCGAACCAACGCTTGGTGCAGCGAACCAACGCTTGGTGCAGCGAACCAACGCTTGGTACAGCGAACCAACGCTTGGTGCAGCGAACCAACGCTTGGTGCAGCAAACCAACGCTTGGTGCAGCGAACCAACGCTTGGTACAGCGAACCAACACTTGGTGCCATTTAGAGAAACTGGTGTATAAGCAAAGTCGACACGTGTGTACATAAGAGAAACAGAAATGTTGACACAACATACATGCCAACATTTCCAACTTCCATGAAGATTCGTCAGGAAAGCGTTTTGCTGGAAAACAAAGTAACGCGAATTGTTGAAATATATTTAAAAACACTCTGTTCACGCCTGACAAAATTAATTTAGAAACATCTCTATACTTCGTCAATGTTTTTGTAAGCTTCTTGAACGTCGTCAAAGAATATTCTGCGAGAATAGCTTGGGGAGAAAATTTTGGTATCAGGTCAGTGAATATAGGCAACAGTTTTTCGAAAGAGTTTGCAATAATCCTCAAAGATTTTACACATTTACAATAATGAAAGCACAATAAACAAACCAAATCAGATTTCGCCACAGAACCATGAAATCTTCAACTCTCATAAGTAACATTTCTTAGCGTTTCATTCACCAGCAACGCCAATTAATACTCATATAATTATAACCTTGGTGCGGTTGTACCCAAAAGAACTGGTCAGAACTACAGGGTGCGGCAACATAACTACCTTTTTTTCATAAGACTTTACTTTGAAAAAAGGGAATTATGTTGCCTCTTTCTTCAACTGCTCGTGAAGTATTTTTCGCCAATATTGTTGCATTTCTAAACTCTGGCCTCTCCCTCTAAATCAAGCGGCTAACTAGTTATAAAAGTGTATTTTCCATAAATCAAGAGAGTAGCTAATTAAAAAAGTGTATTTTCCATAAATCAAGCAGCTAGCTAGTTATAAAAGTGTATTTTCCATAAATCAAGAGAGTAGCTAGTTATAAAAGTGTATTTTCCATAAATCAAGAGAGTAGCTAGTTAAAAAAGTGTATTTTCCATAAATCAAGAGAGTAGCTAGTTATAACAGTGTATTTTCCATAAATCAAGCGGCTAGCTAGTTATAAAAGTGTTTTTTTTTCCACAAATCGAGAGAGTAGCTAGTTATAAAAGTGCCTATTTTCCTTAAGTCAAGAGAGTAGCTAGTAATAGAAGTGTGTTTTCCATAAAGCAAGAGAGTGGCTAGTAATAGAAGTGTCTGTTTTCCATAAATCAAGAGAGTGGCTAGTTATAAAAGTGTATTTTCCATAAATCAAGAGAGTAGCTAGTAATAGAAGTGTCTGTTTTCCATAAATCAAGAGAGTAGCTAGTAATAGAAGTGTCTGTTTTCCATAAATCAATAGATTAGCCAGTTATAGGAAAGTCCCTTTTCCCTTAGATCAAACCAATAATAGTAGACCAATAATAGTAGAGCCTGTTTTCCCCTACATCGAGAGAGTAGCCTACTATAAGAGTCTGCTTTCTCCTAGATTAGAAGGCTAGCTAATTACAGACGTAAATTGTCCACTAGATCATAAGAGTAGTCAATTATAGGAAATCCCGCAATCTCATACGTCAGAAGACATGCAAAGTTCAAGAGAGTGTAAAAAAGTTAAATTCCCAACTCCTCGCTCTGGAACCCTGTACAGAGAGCACAACCATAGTATGTGTGCTGGACTACTGTTACATGCTGCTGTTACTGTACAGAAGTTACTGTACAATTACTGTACATAAGTTGTTATTTAGAACACCTGTGGTCCCACTCACCTAAAATGCTATTGATAGATTACGCGTAACTTACATCGATTATTACTGATAGATTACGTGTAATGATTTGGTGTCATTGACAGCAGCAATATTGGCGTCAATTTCAGTTTAGTTCAGTTCAGTTTAAATGATAACCTTGAAATATAATAACTGCACTGGGCAGTGAGTAGGCGTAGAGTTAGTCTTACTGGTTCAAAAATTTATCTTAAAATCATGGTTATCATTAATGTCCTTGCTGCTGTAGTTTCATGGGGCAGTCACTCGGAAACTAACAAGTCCAGAAATAAAGTATCTAGGAAAAAATTCGATTCATTTTGGAAATGGATTCAGCTATGCATTCTGTTTTCTCCTACACCAGCTACTACAGTTTACGTCATTGATATGAAATAACCAAAATATACATGAATCCCCAATTAAAGCAGTCAAGCACAATATAATAAAGGAATCGATAGCAATAAAATATCACTTTAAAAGTACGATGAAAGGTCATTTTGCAGATCGTACCTTCAACACATGCACTTTTAAAACTACGGAACTATTTTTTGTGGCCAATATTCATATACAAATTTGACAACATCGATCAGACGTAGACAGGAAGGTGGCTCACCTCTCAGCAATACTGGCCTCTTTGATGGCCCCCACTACGATAGCGTCCTCCAGGCCGCGGTCCAGTGTGAGGCCCAGGTCCGTGGCCGCCGGTCTTTCCACCTCCACCAGGAGCGCCGCGCCCCTGCCACGCACCGACGACAGCACAGACACGTCGTACCTGTAGGAGAGAAGTCCGCATTTAATGAGGGGTAAAATCTGAACGAAACAATCGGAAGGAAAAAATCGGGAAAAACAATCAGAAAAAATTATCGGAAGGAAAAACTGGAAAAAAACAATCAGAAAAAATTATCGGAAGGAAAAACTGGAAAAAAACAATCAGAAAAAATTATCGGAAGGAAAAAATCGGGAAAAATTATCGGACGGAAGAAATCGGGAAAAAAAATAATCGAAAGGAAGGAATCGGGAAAAAATAATCGAAAGGAAAAATCGGGAGGAAAAAGATCGAAGAAATAAGGATCTCAATCAATGGTAAAAAATAATCAAAAAGATTGAGGCACAGAAGTTTTCATTCAATGATAAAAAATCGGCAAGAAAAGATCGAGGAAAAAGCTTTCACTCACTGATAAAAAATTCGGAAAAAAAGACTGAGGAAGGAAAGGTTTCATTGAATGAAAAAGAGTTGGCAGAAAAAGACGCTCCCGCACAATACACAGGGTGGGGCAAAATGATTGGCACGTTTGTACGTGTAAGGTAAATAATGTAAACAACGAAAAATATATTTACATAACTAAAAAATATGACATATGTGCATTCTGAAAATGAAAGTCAATTCTTTGTTAATTATATTTCTTCGCTTTTATTAACACGTTGACTCCGAAGTGGTACGTATGTGTACCACTAGGTTAGGTTCTGTAATTTTTTTCAGATCCTTCTAGTGACTATGCGTACAAAGTGAAGTTTTACACCAATCAGGCAATCGGAGCCAACGTGTTAAAGCTACATGTGCCGGATCATTTAGCTACAAGTTGCAACATGTGCAAACACGACACCTGTGCAGGAACACAAACTCTCAGCACTCCCTAATTTTTGTGGGCATACACGCCGTAAACTGTAGCAGACTTGTGCAAGTACGAACACGCGTGGCTGCCGTAAACTGTAGCAGACTTGTGCAGGTA
>VCRD01007998.1:4469-19077 GCA_006783055.1 Trinorchestia longiramus
GGGAGGGGGAGTGGCATGAGGGAGGGGGAGTGGCATGATCTCTCCCTTCAATGTGATAACATGAAGAGTCCTTGAGGTTTATTTAAGATACATATTATTTTGGTATCACCTGTAGATTTTGTGGTCAACTTTTGCTTGATTCAACTTAGTTTGTTTATTATTAACTCATAAATTGAAGAATTTTTAAAATAGTTTAAAGACCAGGGTCATATATAGACCGTTATATGAAAGTCTCCAGCGTTCCCTCGATCTCACCAGCGAACTTCTGTTTGATGCATTAAGGATACAACACCTGGAGTCCTATAGGTGGAGACTGGAGCATTTGTGAGCATTGTTCTGTCTCGAACCCTCACGTGTTGCACCACCGTGAACACACACACGTGTGGTGTCAGTGTGAGCACACACACGTGTGGTGTCAGTGTGAGCACACACACGTGTGGTGTCAGTGTGAGCACACACACACGTGTGGTGTCAGTGTGAGCACACACACGTGTGGTGTCAGTGTGAGCACACACACGTGTGGTGTCAGTGTGAGCACACACACTTGTGGTGTCAGTGTGAGCACACACACACGTGTGGTGTCAGTGTGAGCACACACATGAGCTGTTTTTTCAGCCCTTGCCGGATGGATTTTCGGAATAAATTTGATGATAACTAATTTAAAGGTAGTAGGTAAGAGGTAGTAAGTGATGTAATTGCAATGCCCACAGTTGTACTATTGAAGCAAAACTTAAAAGAAAAGTACGCAAAACTGCAAGAAATTGTATATTTTGAAACAAATCACATGCAACATAGTGTTGCATACAACATGATGTTACATACAGCATGCACCATTACATACAACATAATGTTACCTACAACCTACAACTTTAAGTCAGAATTTCTGATTCATTAGTCGGTTTATCAACTTGCTGTGATAATAATGAACACTATTTATTACTATTATAGTAGACCCACGTGTGAAAAAATTTACGTGTTTTTTACTGCATTTTTTGTTTGATTTACTAGTAGACGCGGGTTTTACGAAGGAGTTCCCACATTGAAGGATGTGCCTTTGGGATCCACAATACAATGCTTACAATACATGTATACCCGTTCCATTGAAAAGACAATACTTAGCACAGTGGTTCCCAACCTTATTCGAGCCGTGGCACACTATCAAACTTTTAAATTGTGGGCGGCACACCTGTCGGAAAAAATGTATATTTTTATTGCTAATGCCATTTTCCACGTAACACTCGAGTCTCCGTATATTTTCAAGACAGATTTGAACAGCAATATACAAGTAGAATTTTATTATTTCGTACATCGGTTATAGTAAAATATGGAAATTATGAATCTTAAGTTCACATCCTCAATTACTTTTTCTATTTCAATAAGCCAAATACCAAACAATATTTGAAGTAGAATTCTAAGAAGAAAAGAGGATATGATACTCACATGAAAGAAATAAAGATTTTAGTGTGAAACACAGCTCTAATATTTGGTCGAATGCGAGAGAAGCATACTCTCAAGCCTTCCTCGACACTTTCAAGCCTTCCACATTTCTTAGTTTGATGTTGTTCAAATAAAAAAACTCTAGTTCATACAGGTAAGTTGATAACTGCGACAAAATCTTGATAGCCTTTTTGGCAACTGAAGGGTACTCATCCATAACCGAAATCCAAAAGGAGCCTAACGGTAATTGAGCATACTTCAATTTCAGTCCTCGATAGCTGAAAATACTTACTAATTCTTCTTCTTCATTCAACTCAAAATTAGTCGGACTGGTAACAGCCAAATCTGCAAAGGGATTGTGAATCCAATCATACTCATCAATGCTGATGGAAGGAAAGTATTCATCAATTCGCTTTGCTAAGCATGTGAGATGTTCATTAATAATAAGAATCATCTTTTTATTGCAGGTTTTCCGAATTAATGGCAAAATGTCCAAATTGTCTGACTTGATTCTGTTCCTCCACAAAACATTTTTTCTTAAAAGCAACCAATTTATCTGTAGAAGTTAGAACGTTTTCATTTTTACGTCCCATTTCGGTGTTCAAAGAATTTAGGTGGCCAAATATCTCTGTTAAATACTCAACTTGGGACATCAACAAGTCATTACTAAGGTATTTGCGAAATTGATCATGTTTTTCATTCTCAAAGGAGAGAAGTTCTTTCTGAAGTTCATTCACACATGAAAGCACTTTTCCTTTGGACAACCATCGTACTTCTGTATGTAATAGCACGCGAACGTTTTGAAAATTCATATCCCTGCATAACATCTCAAATATTCTAGTCTTCAGGGCCGTGTTTTAATGTAATTGACTATTTCGATGACTTGATTCAATACATCCTCCAGTTCATTTTGAGTGATCTTTTAAAACAGTACTTCTTTATGCAAAAACAATGAGTTCGCACGATGCTAGGATTAACTTTCTCCACCAGAGAGGCGAAACCTTTCACTGAAGCCACCATCGAGGGTGCTCCATCAGTACACACTCCCACATACGAGTCCTATGATAAGCCATGCTTTTCAAGGTATACCAACAATGTAGCAAAAACATTTTGACCTTTAGTAGTTGTGGATGACTTCTTACATCAAAGAAATTAGTTAATTATGATATCATCATAAATAAACGTATGAATGCAATTATCTGGGCATAATTAATAATGTCAGTAGATTCATCGTTTCGTAACTCATCAATCTGCTTCTAAGTTTGGCTTGTATGCTTTCCTTGATGTTATATGACAACTCGAGAATCCTTCTGTGAATTGTGTTATTTCAAAAAGGAATTTTACTAATTTCGTTTTAAGCATTGTCACCGAGCATAGTTTTAACCATTTTTTTGCACGCTGGTAGGAATACTGTTTCGGCAAGGACATGGCACTTTGAATTAACAGCAATAATTTCTGCCACCTCATACAATGGCTGTGTCTGAAACAGTTTACTTTGATTTGAATTTGATTGCAACAACCTTTCAAAATACTTTAATACTTTCATTTTGAAGACTCAGGTGTTTTGTAGTGAAGTGCCTATTCAACTTACTTGGCACCATTGTTTCGTTAGACAGAGTCTGGCCGCACACAACACACAGTGGGGAAGGCTTCTGAGCGTCACCAGTCCAGTGAAATCCATATTTTAATCTATTTATAAATGCATCGTAAGCGGCACGTATCTGTTCTTGTGAAATTTCTTCCCATTTTCTTTGCAGTTTTGCTTTGAGGGCCTCGAAAGAAATGTGAGGGGTAGCTAAGACCCTTGTCTCCAAAATGGACCAGATAAAAAAGTCCAAGGGAGTGAGGTCGGGGCTCTTTGCTGGCCAAATATCTTTGCTTATAAAAGTTAGAATGTTGCTCTGAATCCAGGTTTGGGTTACGTTAGAGCCATGTGATGGTGCTGAATCCTGTTAGAGACTCCATGGTGAACCATGAAAATATTCTGTAGCCCATGGTAACAACTTTGATCCTAAAATAAGATAAATGCACCGTTTTCAGTTCAGTTTGACCATGCAAGGCATAAAAACAAGCGGAGATCTTCCTGTGGCTGTCACAGCTGCCCAAACCATGACAGGCTGTGCATTTTGACGTCTCGTAACAATCCTACCCTCGACTGAACTTGAGGAACTCCTAACTCGGTCGTTCTGATGGTTCACAACTTGCTGAATGTCAATTTTTTCTCATCTGTGAACACCAATTTTGGGAGCGTGCCTTTGAGCTATCTCATTAAGGCTGTGATGATTTCTTTCAGCTCTCATTCTCTCATGATATATAGTAGAATAGAATAGAATGAGGCGATAGGAGCGAGCTTTTTGGCCCATTCTTGAATCGGTACCCAAGTCCCATGCCGTAATTCTAGCCTCCAATGGTCATAAGTAAATCGACCACGGCGGCAGCGGACCTCGAACCCGGATCTTCCCGCATCGCAAGCGGGTTCGCTCGCCTGTCGACCAAATTGGTGGTCATGTAGCAAGTCAGCTCATGACGTTTCATAATTTTTTTAGGTTTCTTTCCTAGATCCTTCTTCAACACTCGATACATTGAAGTTTTGTTGACACCGCTTCTGCAGCCAGTTATCGATGGAATCGAAGTGGGTTTCGACGCAACTTCTTCCGCGTGTTTTTGATAAATTTTTTGGTCGGGACACTTTGGTTTCGACCTCGTCCTGGTTTATCAGAGGTTGTACCAGATTTCTTAAATTTTTTAACAATTTTCAAAACAGTTGAACGGTTCATTTTTAATTTTTTTGCAATTAATACGTTACTCTCGCCTTTCTTGTGGAATTTGATAACAATATTTCGATCCAAAGCCATTATATAAAGTATGAATTTAAAATTTAGACACTTGAAATAGTAATATTATTCTAATACCTTCAAAATAATACAAGATTTAAATGACCAAACATTGATTTAAATGATTCCACTATCTAATCTAATACTAAGAATGACCGTCGTGTGTTTATATATTTATTTATATATTTATTTATATGTGTCATGCCACTTTAAAAAAAACTAGATCCACACGTGGAAAATCAGGGTTTTTAGTAAATTTTTCATTTTAATTTGCCAGTGGACGCGGGCTTTGCGAAAGAGTTTCCCAATTGATGGATGTGCATTTGGTATCCACAATTCAATGCTTACAATACATGTATACCCTACAAAATTTCCTCTTATCTAAATCCGTAAGAGCATCTATCATACTGGGTGGCCCATAAGTAAGGTACCTTTTTAAAATTATTTTCAAGAAAATCACAATTCCGAAAACAATAACTCAATTTCCAAAATCGTTGGCATTATACTAAGTGGTAGCCAGGTTACTGGTCAAACTAATTTAAAACCTTTCTTTTCGCATTGTCAATTAAAAATATCAAAGCATCATGATGAATTTCAACAAAAAAAGGTCAAAAGAAAATTTCTATTTGTAAAAATAAACCGATTGTGTATTCTGGATACCATAATGCAAGTGAAAGGGAATTAATTGCCACAGAAAAATAATGCAATAGAATAATTACTTGTATTTCTTGAGCTATCTTGTTGTATTCCTTGTTGCTATCTAAGCTATCGATTAGAAGAGTGTGACATACGTCCGTATCGTGGATACAGAGTTCGGCGGGGTATTGCAGTTGCTTTCAGTAATGATGAATTCTGTATCTATCATGGTATATGACACGAATGGCTATAACTACTTCTATTGCGGCTCAAAAATACTGTATTCTAAGTGTTTATTACTGTCACAAGAAAAATAAGTTACCTTTGAAATAAGTTTAAGCATGGAAACTCCACTCGAACGAAAAAAAAGACTGAATCGAGAGTGAGAAAGAAGAGCGAGAGAAAGATTATCTGAAGAACAACAAGCTGTTATATGGCAACAGAGGCGGGATCAGTCTACAAGTGCAGTATGCATTGCGTTCTTATATGTAATCTATACTATAATAAGAGCTGCGTCCATCTGTCCCTGTGTCACACTCTTCTAATCGATAGCTTTGATAGCAACAAGGATAAAGCTTAAGAAATACAAGAAATCATTCTGTCGCATTATTTTTCTGTGGTAATTCAATTCCCTTTCACTCCTTTCACTTGCATTATGGTATCCAGAATACACAATCGGTTTATTTTTACAAATAAAAATTTTCTTTGGACGTTTTTCTGTTGAAATATCATGATGCTTTGTTATTTTTAATTGATAATGCGAAAAGAAATGTCTTAAATTCGTTTGGCCAGTAACCTGGGTACCACTTAGTATAAGGCCAAAGATTTTGGAAATTGAGTAATTGTTTTCAGAATTGTGATTTTCTTGAAACTTTTCAAAGAGATAATAGAGGATATTTCAAAATGAAATTCCGGAAAAAAAGGTCAACATGAATAGAAATGTGTCCAACCGTAAGAGAGAAACAGCAAGACTTCGACAGCAAGAAAGACGCAGAAGACTATCGGACGAACAACGCGAAATGGCAAGATGAAGCAATGCTGCTCGCATGGCAAAGTTAACGGGTACACATTGCACTAAATACCATGCATTGTAATGTCGGTACCAAAGGCACCGGATCACTATAAAACACGCCATTTTTTTCCGTTATTAGCTTTCTTCGCTCACTCGGCCCTGTTATTGGTAGATAAAATAGAAAATGGAAGTTCTGTATACATTCATGAAAAATATTCAGATTTTGATAATACCACGGGTAAAAATTAAAAATGTATTTTACTTCTTAGAACCTGAATTTTGTGGGTATACATTGCACTAGTTTTATTTAATATTTTTCCAACAGTATTTGCCATCATTTTTGATGGCACGGGTACACTAGTATAATAATAATACACAGTTTGTTGCTTGCTTGCTTGGTTCGTCTCTCTGTCATGCTGTTAAGGATTTAGATAGGAGGAAATTCGGTAGGGTATATATGTATTGTATTGTGGAAAGCTCGCACACATCCTTCAATGTGGAAACTCCTTCGGAAACTCGCGTCCACTGACAAATCAAACGAAAAAAATTAGTAAAAAACACGTGAATTTCCACGTATGGGTTTACTAGTTTATTTAATACTAGACAGTTCCCGTGGAAATTCCACGATTTAGATTTACCAAATTTTAAATTATTATAAAGATGAATACATTAAAATTTTAGAACGAATTATTGTATATGAAATGAATGCTCTGTATTAATTTCATTCAAAACTACCTTTCTGCATCTTATCTACTGATAACATTGCCCAGATATTACCCGTTGATATTCCTTGATTTAAAAGTGATCAAATTAAGGATCTATGAAATAAAATGTATTTTTCAGTCTTACCCTTGAATATTTTTCATTAATATATACAGAACTTCCATTCTGTATCCTATCTACCGATAACATCACCGTGTAAGAAATAAGAGCTGATAAAGAAAAATTTAGTCTTTTATAGTGATCCAGCGCCTTCGGTATCCACAATACAATGGTTACAATACATGCATACCTGTTGTGATTTCAGTTCAACAATTTTTCTTCAGTAATACTCGTAAATACGTAGTAATGGGATGGACACACACAGGTACAGAGAGAGATAGAGAGAGATGAAGATACATGGTCTATTATCCCACTATTTAATAATACACAGTTTGTTGATTGCTTGCTTGTTTGTTTGGTCTGTATCTCTGTCACGCTCTTAAGGATTTAGTTAGATAGGAGAAAATTCGTCTACTGAATAACAAGATGAGATATTATGAAATTTTATGCCTAAATTACGAGGGCAAATATAGTTTCTGGAAATACTCAAAAGTCGAAATACTGCGTTAGAGTTTTTGATCCTGTCGTACTTAATCTCTTTCGCATATTTTTCTAGTTGAATTTCTTCGTAGCAGTTGAAACTTCGCGCGGAGTAGAGGCCAAATATTCCGAGTAGAGGCCCCTGGTTTAGTCACTGCAGGTAGTCACGATACAGAACATCATTGTTGTAATTTTTTGTTCCTTTGTACTATGGGAAAAACATTCGTTTAAAAAGTAGCATAGATACAGTCTTCATCTACTCAATGACTGCATGTTTCTACTTCAAACCATGCTATTGGACCAGCACCTTTACATCGACTGCCTCGTAGAACGGACACACCATGAGTCTGTAAAAAAACCGTTTCGCTTTGAAAACTAGCTCGGTACTATTTGATTTGATAATATCCCTCTTTTGTGCGTGATACATGAACTGCTGTATCTTTGATTGAGTTTTCGATCTCATCGTGCATAAGCTATTTCCGATATTTTTTGCCAAGAAGTACCAGAAGCTTCGCTTGCCCTCCTGCCTTAGCAATTTGCTGGAAGGCTTTCCTCATCGAGACGTCAACTACCTGTGATAGACCAAAATAATGAACAGAATAAAACTTTTCTCAACAACAAGATGTTCCTCAACAGCCTTAATATCGTAGAACGGGGTTATGCCGTATCATCTACATGTATGTTTTTAGATTCAAATTGAATCTAAAAAATTCTTTAGAACAATGGAAGAAACACCAAAAAGAAGGAAACGCAGGCTAGCACTCGAGAGGAAAAGAAGGCAAAGATCTCAGCAAAGTACCAGTGATATGGCCAATGTTCGAGCCATGGATGCTAAGCTCAAGAGGAGAGCTATCGCTCAAAAAACTTACTAAGAACGCGAAGCAAGGATAGACCGTGATCGTGAAAAAAGCGTCTAAAAAAGTAAACTTCGTCGAAATAAAGCAGTTATGAGAGAAGAAAGATGGATAGTGCAAGAAAAGCTGAAGTATGCGCTGCGATGTCACAGAAAGCAATAGAAGAAAGAAGAGATTAGAAAGAGAAAGATTTGCGGAAAGAACAACCATCATGTCGCAAGAAGACTTGCACGAAAGAAGAAAAATTGAAAGAGAGAGGTTTGTGGAAAGGACAGCTAACATGTCTCGAGAAGACTTGCACGAAAGAGAAGAATAGAAATTGTTAGAATTGTTGTTCATTGGCGAGCACCACTTAAGTATTATAATGGAATCCCTGTCGTCATTTTTGACGGCTGGGGACACTAGTATGTGTAGATGCAAAACTGGTTGCCCTAATTCTGAAACACCCTGTATAAATTTACGGTTCATCTTTTACTGACATTGAAGTCATTGTTCATCATTTAAAGGCATAGTACCTGAATTTGGGAAACTTTGTGTGCAATATGTAACTTGAAGTACTGTCTAATTCTTCGTCTAAAATTCTAAATAGATTATTCACTGCTAGCATATTAATTACATTAACAATCTTTAAGCGCTCGGGAGTGCCGTGCGATTGTTTTGCGGCACACCTGAACAGCCTCCACGGCACACCAGCTTGCCGGGGCACAGTGGTTGGGAATCACTGACTTAGCATAAGATAAACAATTTATTTCAGCATACAGCATTTCTATTTTCGAGCATATATGCTGGAAACTATATTTGCGATCGTAATTCAGTTATGAAATTTCATGTTCTCTCACCTTGTTATTCAGTAAACGAATTTTCTCCTATCTAAATCCTTAAGAGCGTGATAGAGAGACGGACCAAGCAAGCAGTTGGACCAGATTATGACCACCTACACACAGACACACTGTGTGCACTACACAACACACAGACACACTGTGCACAGCACTGTGCGCTACACAACACACACACACTGTGTGCACTACACAACACACAAACACACTGTGTGCACTGCACAACACACAGACACACTGTGTGCACTACACAACACACACACACAAACACACTGTGTGCACTACACAGCACAGAGAACATTACATTTTTTGCAAGTTTGGTATTAAAAAAAAAGTTTGCTTCCTCGTTGCTTCTTCTTGTTGTCTCGCCTGCTACAGCTGCTGGGAGTCTTGTTGTCTCGCCTGCTACAGCTGCTGGGAGTCGACCAACTAGCACAGCAGAAATTATACATTTATATCCTGGGTTTGTCACGTGGGTTGCGCACGCTAGTCTCAGCTCTTACGCACGCGATTAAGCATGCACACACACCCACGTGCTGAGCAGCACGTGTACGGAAGTAGATATGAAAAAACACTCTTTCTAATAAGTGATTATGTCGTTATTATGCTATAAACATGTTTATGAGGGACATCCACGAGCATAAGTGAGCATCCATAAACATCATTAATGTCTGTTCATGTATAATTACGGGCCCAAGCGTGTGTGGTAAGTGTCGTCCCATTACTGGGCATAGATGTTGGTGATGGTGGTGGTGAGTGTGGATGGTGGTGGTGAGTGTGAACGATGGTGGAGTCGCACCCTGGTGACTTCATCGTAACACTGACGACTGACAGTCACCCAATTCAACATGTGACTGACGACTGACAGTCACCCAATTCAACATGTGACTGACGACCGACAGTCACCCAATTCAACATGTGACTGACGGCTGACAGTCACCCAATTCAACATGTGACTGACGACTGACAGTCACCCAATTCAACATGTGACTGACGACTGACAGTCACCCAATTCAACATGTGACTGACAACCGACAGTCACCCAATTCAACATGTGACTGACGGCTGACAGTCACCCAATTCAACATGTGACTGACGACTGACAGTCACCCAATTCAACATGTGACTGACGACTGACAGTCACCCAATTCAACATGTGACTGACGACTGATTCCTCGATGCCTTAATTCTGACGCCATTGAACGTTCTGAACTGCTTCCTTCTCATCAATTATTAACTTGCACATAAAATTCATTCAGTAATGAATGCCACTACAACTACCGCCATTAACTTCTGAAGACGAGAACAACGATAATTAACGCAACTGATCGTTCAGGTCTTCTCTTCCTTCGATGTAGCTTGAATTAATGAAGAAAGTTGCTACCTTATTTCTGTTAGAGATCTGTGAAAAGCAAGGTCGTGATACTGACAACTTCCTCATGTTTTCTGTCTCTCGTTGCAGGAAAGCTGGACAGAACTGACGGCTGTGAGGGAAGAGCTGTGGCAGTGTCGGTCTACCGCTGTCCCTCTTCAACGGCCCGTATTTTGGGCCGAACAACAGGAGCCACAACACACACAACAGGAGTCACAATACACTCAACAGGAGCCACAACACACACAACAGGAGTCACAACAGACACAACAGGAGTCGCAACAGACACAAAAGGAGTCACAACTGACACAAAAAGAGGTGCTACAGATACAACAGAAGCTGCAACAGACACAACATGAGCGACAAGAGGCAGAAGAACAGGACCTGCAACAGGGATGGCCCAAACAGCAACAGGGTTCATTCGAAGAACAGAAGGTAACGACACAGCGGCTCTATGGAGACAGAAGGCATTATAATCAGCATGATCAGCTTTATATTCAGCAGCAAGAACATTATAATCAACAACAGCTTCGTAGTCAGCCAGAGTTGATGGCATTAATGAGGGTAGTACAGGGTCTGAGTGCAGCAGAGTCTACCAAGTTGCTAAGTTACTTAGCCATGGATGGAGGAAGTTTTACAAAACCAACTTTTGGCAAACACACGCCAGAAACTTTGGCTCCTCCAACTTTCTGGGAAGAACTTTTTGGCAGAGCCTCTGGGGATGCCGTGAGAGAAACATCTTATGATGAAGCCAAACTTGAAGCATTAATAAGAGATACCAATGAATATATTAAGGTCACTCCTAACTCTCTTGTAAATAAAGTTTTTTCTTCTCTTAAGCGTCCTATAACGTCATTAAATGATGAGATTCTAGGACAAAAATTGTCTTACGTAGATAGCAACGCGCCCGTTGACACCTACGTAAGTTCTCAAATATTTAACGTACCTTCAGTAGCAGATGTAGCGTCTCGTGCAACTTCAGGGATGAATCTCGATATTTTTTCCAACTTAGTTGATGTGTCACAGGACAGTCAAGATCAACTTGGCCAAATTGATGAGAGAAAACGAAGAAAATCCTCAGAACCTGCGATTGTTTCGTCTGACGGTCACAAAAAAAATCCCTGGGACCAGATTGCTGGTAGTCAGAACCATGCGAGGCTGAGGCACGACACTCCGCAACGACAATTTCCTCACAACTCCAGATCATCCGCTGCTTCTGGTCCTCACAACTCCAGATCATCCGCTGCATCTGGTCCTCACAACTCCAGATCATCCGCTGCTTCTCATCCCAACTCCAGAGTTGGCGGCCACATTGTCCAAAAGCGAGACACGAGTGCTCAGTTCTTGATCGGCCGAGGAGTGCAGTCCACTGCAACCACAGTCCGAGTCCCGTCTGCTCAAATCCCTTCTGCATCGTTCTCCTCCTCTTCCGCCGCCTCCGAGTCTTCACCCAATGAAGCCAGCAGCTCCAGTGACCACAAGAAACAAAGTTCGTCCAATAAGTTCTACAGAAGTTTGCTCAACAAACGACTTAATGATCCTTTCTTCAACTCCTCCGCTTCATGGTCTCCTTCGCTCGATGAGGTTCGTGTCCGACAGTTCTTGCTTTTTTGTTTGTTTTTTTTTGGTGTCAAGCGGCTTGTTAGTGGATGAATTAATGACCAGGGTGTGTTAGCGAACTCTGAATCAGCGTTGACAGGATGCTGCTTAAAGTCAGCGCTCTGGGCTGGTCCTAACGTTTACTTTACACTTTTTTTTGAGATGGTGGCGGTGGGCCAAAATTTTTGCGTTCAATCGCGAGAGCAGAATGATTATAAATATTATGAAAAGACCCTGTTAACGAGTGAGCTGATGTTCCTATCTGTTATATTCGCAAAATGTTGAAGGTTTACATGACCAGCGCTTGTAAACTAATCTTCAAAAATAAAAGCTTTGAGAATGAGAGTGTGAAGCTTGTGAGGCGTGACAACGTCGTACGAAAATAATTCCCTAAATCTCTGATAGATGAATCCTCTTTTCCTCAGCGCCTGTTGTGACACATTCAAAAAATAAACTCATAGCTATTAATACATGCTACATGTGTAGTTTTCATAGATTATTGAGAAACCTACGAAACATTTTGTACCCTAATTGCCTTCCTTGAAGGATTTTTGAATATGTGTTCTGTGTCATTTTCTTTTCAAAGTTAGTGTCAGCTCAATATTCTTATAAACGAATAAGAAGTTACAGTTACTGAGAACATTGAAGAGTATATTGATCATGACTGATAAATCCAATATAAGAGATAAAACCAGTCACATTCATGTTATTTCTTACATTTTCCGTTAAAAAAATACTCCTAGCAGTAAGAGCAAGATACTTAACGCTGGCTTGAACGTTAGACAACCCTAGCAGCACGTAGGGGCTCAAGTGATAGTTAAATTCGATCACTTTCATAAATGACTTGACATACTTAGTATATAGGGAAACATGTTCTAAACTCAAGCACTGAACATGTGTAAGTAGGCAAAAGGTTTTAAATTCTATTTTTTAGTTTTTGTACTTCCTTCTTCATCGCAGAAAGGGTCATTGTACCGCGACAGCGACACCGTGTAAGAGTAAGTTGGTTGTGTTTTACGGTGTTTAATTTTTATTTATATGCAAGGCAGTTGTCCCTTCGGCAGAATGCCTCTCTTCTCCTGCCGGACTGTCCACGTCCAGAAATAGACTTCATTACTCGAGATAAACTGTCCATTTCCTGAAGTAGGCTATGCTCCATTTCCTGAAGTAGGCTATGCTCCATTTCCTGAAGTAGGCTATGCTTCATTTCCTGAAGTAGGCTATGCTCCATTTCCTGAAGTAGGCTATACTCCATTTCCTGAAGTAGGCTATGTTCCATTTCCTAAAGTAGACTATACCCTATCTCCTAAATTAATCTATGTTACCTTTACAAAAGTATATTGTACTCCATTGCACAAAGAAGACTATCCCGTTTCGAAAAGGACATTATACTATACATCAGAAAATAGGCTATATTTCATATCCCAAGGTGGCCTGTGCCTCACGTCTAGTAAATCTAGTCTATTTATTTAGGAATACTGTACTCTGAACTGAACATCTCTGAAGCAGACTGTCCCTAAAGTGGACTGTCCCTTAAGTGGACTGTCCCTGAAGTAGACTGTCCCTGAAGTGGACTGTCCCTGAAGTAGACTGTCCCTAAAGTTGACTGTCCCTGAAGTAGACTGTCCCTGAAGTGGACGGTCCCTGAAGTGGACTGTCCCTGAAGTGGACTGTCCCTGAAATGGACTGTCCCTGAAGTAGACTGTCCCTGAAGTGGACTGTCCCTGAAGTAGACTATTCCTGAAGTAGACTGAAGTAACACATGCTTGGTGGGTTGGGCAGGAGTACGTGCTGCTGCTGGAGCGACAGGTGAGAGACCTGAGGGCACGCGTCAAGAGCTGCAGGTCTTGCCTGACGCGGCGGGAGCGCAGGACTCCCTCCTGTGGAGGGGGTGCCGGCTGGAGGGCACACCGCCGTCAGGAGAAGATGATGCGCAGGCGCCTCAAGCAGCAGCGCAAGCTGGGGGGAGAGGAGGGGTCTCCGGGTGGGGGTGACTGGGGTGGCATCCCCCCAGGGGCCCTCAGGTCGGGGTGCAGGGGGCACGAAGCAGCGGATGCTACTGAGGAGACGACCGTGGGACCTGAGGGAATAGCTACCCCTGCTGCTGGGGGAGTCAATTCCCCCCCTGCTGCTGGGGGAGTCAATTCCCCTCCTGCTGGGAGGACTGCTTCTGCTCCCAACATGTGAGGCTTAGGAGGGACAACTTGTTTAGGTTTGAAAGTTTTGTACTTGATTGTTGTTAGCTTGAATGGCATTTCCCTTGACTATTATGATGTCCTCGGATATTCTAATATTTTCAAATATCATGTTCTCGAGTTGAAGTACATGAAAGTATGAAAAATAATGCAGCTGATATATTAGGCCAATTAACAGGTGTTGGTTGTCTGCATTTTAATTTCGTGAAACTAGACTTTGCGTGAACTCTGGCTGGCATTATTTTGGTTAAGGACATAGGATACAAATGATTCTTTGTAGGCTCGTCACACGTAGCTCAGCATCAACCAAGACCTTCATGTTTCTTAAGAAGAGGCAATTTTCATTCTGTTATAATTTTCATGAAATTTAACACGTGTACTTTGTACGCTGTCGAAATTCACTTCCTGCTCTGCACACCAGAAGTTGATGTCGTGTTTGTGTTGTGCCCAGAAGTTGATGTTGTGTTTGTGTTGTGCCCAGAAGTTGATGTTGTGTTTGTGTTGTGCCCAGAAGTTGATGTTGTGTTTGTG
>VCRD01008000.1:6300-16886 GCA_006783055.1 Trinorchestia longiramus
GAACATCTAGGCTCAGCAAAAAGACAAGTTCCAAGAATATCTAGTACGTGTGTAAAATGCAAAACTCTCTAACACATTGTAAATAGAAACTTACCCGTCAGAGAGACTGAAAGCGCGAATGAAATTACTGTACACTGGGTAACGTTTGCGAAGGAACTGACGGGCACTTAGCCTATAGGCTCGTGGTTGACTATGGTGTTCTATAAACGAGAGTTACAATTTGGAGTTGGAACCACGATTGAATTTTTAACTTTAAAATACCAGTTTCAAATGACGTGTAATACGTATAAAAATTAGCTCTAAAATATTACTAAATTTAATATTATTTAATACTAAAATAATCACGATATTTTAGCAGCCCTACAGACGTACTAAAAGTAAGCACAAAAGCTTCATGATCACACCAAAATTAAAAAAAATGACGGGGGAGATTAATCAGTGGTGACGCTCTTGCAAATTATGACCTGGTAGGTATTCTACGCATTGTAGGTAATAAATAAATATTTCCTTTAGGCACATCTTAGAATTAACATCATCGCGTTTACTAAAATTGGATGTGTCAGATCGAAGAATGACCAGGAAGAAAATGATAAGGGGGAAAAGAAAAAACATGAAATTGTTATTGTAAGTAAATTGAAATTTTAATTTCTAATTACTGGTTGACTGCTAAGTAGCCTATAACTTGCAGATGATATATTAAATTTAATCATTATTGCAGTTAACACTCAATATCATAGCGTTTAATAAAATTGAATGTTACACATTAGAGAAAGACAAAAAAATGATGAGAGTGATAGGTTAAAACCTGTCACAAATTTTCAAGATTTAGGTTTTGATATTGATAATTAGAACTCTAGTAGACTAAAGATTTGAGGCTTTATATTCACTTATTGTAACAAAGCATTTATTAACATTGACGCATGAACTTTATCTCGGAAAAATAAAAACAAAATAAGAGAAAGCTTTAGAAGAAGAATAAACTGATAAGCGAGTATAAATTAAAATACAGTTGATTTCCCATCAATTATTTTTACATTATGAACACTGACCATTATGAATATTGAAACATTGACCAGGTAAAACACTAATTAATAAGCACCAATTTGAAAGTGAAAACGAGCAGTTTATTGCAAAATTTAAATAGGTTTGACACGAGTTTGACATTTTAGGTTTATTTCAGTTGAATATTATTTACTGTACTTCAGTTTACACTAAAATTGTATGATACGAACCAATGGCATGCACCTATATGTAATTTGTTTAGTTACCGAGTTAATTTTGTTTCATCATGTATAGTAACTTAGTAAGTTTTCTGCATTTCCTTGCTACTTTGACATTTGAAAATGATGCGTCACGTTTTTTTGAAATTCTTAAGTGACTGGTTTCCTTTCATATGCACGGGCAGTTTATTCCAAAGCATTGCACCTGAAATTGAAAGAACCCTTTGTCCAGCATCGGACTAGCAAAAACTGATGATAATATCGTATCTTCGATTAGGTTTCATACCCTTGGTAGTAGGCGGATGGAATTTAACAACTTTGGATACAGAGGATATGAAGAGGAAAATGCATATTTGACCTTGTGAATGAGTAATCTTTGTTCTATCGGAGTCCAGTTAAGCTTTTTTTGGGAAAGGTTGCATGATCATTTCTCCTGGAATTTCCTTTGCAGACTACTTTTGTGTTAAAATTTTTACATTCTTGTAGCTTTTTTTGAAGATCTTTTGGTATATTTCCCCAGACCAAGTCACAGTAATCAAAGCGCGATAACATTAAAGATTGTATGACAAATTATCTAGTTTTCTCGTCAAGCATGTTCTTCCTGCGGCGAAAAAATATTAATGTACCTATCCGGGAGCAGCCACCGTGGTCGAGTGGTCTGCGGCCTGTGTTAGGTATCAGGTCTCTGCTTCGGGCAGACAGACCGCGGGTTCGAAACCCGGCCATGAATACGAGCTGTTTCTCGTTTTGGGCCATGAGCTCGCACTTATCGGTAAGCCCTCAACTCCCCGCCCATGGACACATCCCTGGATCGTCGCATGGAGCTCACCATCATCCTTACTCTAAGAATCTTAACCTTAAGAATTTGAAAAACCAATGTAGGCTACTAATGTCTATGTACTGTGTACTTGATTGGAAATAAAGTTGTTTGTTTGTTGTTTGTTTAGCTTGGCCCGTAGAAAAATCATGAGGTCGTTGGAAGTTGATTTAATTGAAGCCGTGATCTGAGAACAAGAATACTATTTAGACTAAGGGAAGTAATTATACTAAGATTAAAACTACAATATTAAGTTTACCTAACCCTAGTGGCAGTAGAAAATGGCACATTTGCTAAAAAAACTAATAAGTAATCCTGGCAACAGAAATGGCACGCACGATCATCTTTTCAATATACCTATACTAGAGTACTAGTTAAACATAATAATAGCCGTTGAAGCTGACTGAATACACTGGCAGCTGCAATGAACTAGAGTACTGACATTAACCACAAGGTTGCGGCTCAAATAACAGGTTGTTGTCACATGTGCACAGAAACAAAATTTTCTTTTGATCAAGTCCTTGCATGAAGGCGATTATTTTAGTAGAGAGTGCAAGTGACTGAAGTTTCAAGTATAAATGACTTGAGGTTTACCGACCTCAATATCAAGGAAAGATATTTTGAACATTACAGCTAGAAGTGCCTGAGTTTACAGAAGAACGTACACAAGAGAGGGAATTTGCACTGAAAAACTATTAGCCTAAATACAGTAAACTATAAGGATTGACACACCAATGCACAATTAATGGTTTGAAACATATATAGCTGCTACACTCCAGCATCACAAAATGGAAAATAAAAATGTAAACTGTACCCAGCAACAGGCCCTGTCTGTTACGCAGAAAAACCTTACACTTAATGCGCACTGAAAAGAACTTTTCTTTCCAATAATGGGTGATGTGAAAACCTTCTACAAGTATGTCATGAGATTTATGATATATGCATATGTTTTCATATATCGGGGCGATCATGAGATTTATGACATATGCATAGGTTTCATATATCGGGGCGATGTGTAAAATGTATGTATCGACAGCTACGTTAGAAGTGTGGGACTACAGAACGCAGTCGGTACAGCTGCGTAAGCAAACGCTTAACGGTCGGTCAGCAAAGCTCGAGAAATATGCTGAGCTCCGCAAGACTTTGACTCATAGGCACAACAGAGTGGTTGAGGTATGGAGATTGAGACGCTGCGACAGAAAGTAGAAATAAATAACAAAAAAGGGTAAGCTTGGATAAGAAGGCCATAAAGCGAGAGATAGGGAGACTTGGGAACTAGATCTCGTCGATGATGTAGACTGTTGGGACGGAGAGCAACAGGGGAAATAAGGGGGCACCGTGATAAGAGGGAAAATTAGCGGCTTCTTTAAGGTGTTATATCGCGAGTGTTAACATTGTAACCCATTATCAACAGCGAATCTCCAGCATAAGGGCAAGTTTAATATTATTATTTTCTATGTGATCGAAGTTAGCGACAAGGTTAATTTCGCAAATTGATTTGAACGCCATTTAATTAATTTGTTCCGTACGCACATTTAATTATTCAACTATTAAGTAAGCAATTAATCCTTTAATACTGCACTGCTTAATAGGATATTATGTTGTGGGTTGTATGCCAAAATGTGGTAGATGACTCACAATTCCCATCTCGTGAATTTACAATAGCATGTATTAAATCTTTTGTGTGTATCATTACCCTCATCTTGCCATTGAAAAGAAGTACTGGGAATATCTTTTAACATATCATGTATTCAGAGGATTAGAGTCCCTCTAGTACGATTACGTGTGTATGTTGTTGCATTAATTAATTGTGGTAAAAAACACGTATCGCCACAACTACATATATTGAACCCATAATGCCGCTGTAGACCAGAAATCATTTTTCAACATTCTACACTGAATGTTGCAATACTTTGAATAGGTACTAGTTAACAACAATGTTCTAAGCACATCAGGGGCAATGCAATAAGAGACATTATTGTGTCAGTCACAATTAACCCTTTAGCGACGAAAAGGACCATACGGTCCTCTTTTACGGTCTTTGGGAGAATTGTTCTAACAATTAAACAGTGAGCAATATGAGGTTGCTACTAGGTTTAAACGCTGCGGCATGTTACAGCGTCGTTTTTCTGGCTGCCTGGCTCTCAGCGTGCTTCATTGCATCAGTGTACAGACGGTCTTTGTGAGCTTAAACGTAGAAACTAGAAAAAGAAATTCGTCGCTATAGGATTAATCCTTAAATGCTAGCCTATGTCGGGCAAAAGTTCCGTTAATTTTCCCTTCTAAGTTTGAACGTGACGTAATATTGAAAGAAAACAAAAACCTCATGTAATCGCATATGACTCACGCAGCAGCCACCGTAGTCGAGTGGTCTGCGGCCCGTGTTCTGTATCGGGTCTCTGCTTGTGCAGAAAGACTTCTGCAGGTTCGAAACCCGGCAATGAATACGAGCTGTTTCTCGTTTCACGCCGTGAGCTCGCACTTATCGGTAAGACCTCAACTCCACGCCCATGGACACATCCCAGGATCGTCGCATGGAGCTCACCATCATCCTTACTCTAAGAATGTTAACCTTAAGAATTTGAAAAACCAATGTACTAAAATGTCAATGTACTGTGTACTTGATTGGAAATAAAGATTGTTTTTTTTAAGAAGACGGTTGTATCTGCATCTACAGTGTCTTCTGAGGCAAGAACGTTTGCGTTAACCGCAGCACTACGGCAACACACAAAACACGCAAAGGCAAAACAAAAATTATGGCCCTTGTCCCGCCACCGACTCAAGATTTTAACACATGCTCAAAAACAGCAGCAAAAACACCAATTTCATCTGCAAACACACAACTCTTAAAATGTATACAGTCTTCAAAAATAATTATTTCTGAAGCGGATCTTGGTCGCAAACGCAGTATTTCGGTAACGAACATAAACATAACACGCATATGTGGAGCATAGCAGACTCAATCCAAACCATTAACATCTTCAGTAATCAACAAACTTGAAACGAAAGCTGCATCTCGACTCGCTGAAAACAAAAAGTTGCACAACCCTCACTGCGGAGTGCACAAAGCATTGCGAGAACGGACATCAAAACTGATGACGGAAGATCCAAATGTACAATTAAATTCTGTCCTGGGTGTTTTAACACTCCACGCAACACCAGCGTCGAACAAGAGGGAGGAAACAACGAACGAGGAGGATTAAGGCCCATGCAGGACTCAAAGGCAAAAAATCACTTAGCATATACTAATTTAAAATATCGAATAGCATCGAACGATAATATGTTATAAGTCTAGCACTAAGCTATTGTCTCAACAATATATCTGTTACGCAACTGACCAAATACGTGACTCAAATACAATAAAATCATTAGTGCACGCTAATGTGAGAAACTCAATTGCATCTCACGATGATAATGTGCTATATTATAAGCCAATGTGTTATTATAAGCCAATGTTAATGTTAAGATTTTGTTTCAGCAAAGCCGCTGTCATGCAAATAACACTCCGTATGCTATTAGCAATTCTGATACACTTATAAATAGTCCTCTTCAACTCGCAGTGCACTTCAGTGTAAATAAAAAATTGCTTTTGATGAATCACTGCATCCTTTCCAAATAAAAAATTTACATGTCATCCATGAAGTAAATAGCAATCTGGATCTAACAGCAGTTCAATTTGGAAAAATCTTACAACAACGTTCCCCCAGCATCCACCCTCAATTGCTACTGCTCTGTTCAATATTCAGTTAATAATTAGGCAGTTATTTGAACTAAATTCTTTCATAAGTTTAAATGGTCTTACGCAGGTGACTTTCCCACGTGTCCCTACTCAAATCTCAGCGCAAGGTAATGTTCAAATCTCAAATCTCAGCGCAAGGTAATGCCTAGTCAGCGCAAGGTAAATCAACAAAAAGATAGATAGTGTGGACAACAATGCCCACAATGTTAGTTTTGATGGATCCCTGCATCCTTTGCAAATAAAGAGCTCACACGTTATCCACAAATTGAATAGCGACCTGGCCCTAACGGCAACACAACTGTAAAAAACTAAAAAAACGTATACCCCCTCATCCGACATCAGTTTCAACTGCTGTATCCAACATTCAGTTTATAATTGAACAGCTATTCGAACTAAATGTCCCTATCAGCTCCTACGACGTCATACCTATAACTCCCTCCACTATTCCTTCCAATCCAAATTATCAGAAACCTCTTAACACTTAACGTCTTGTAGGAGACAATATTCTCTCAACAGTTAAAAGAAGTGACACATCATATGTTGGATCCAAACCATTTCATCTGGTCAGTTTCATGACCTTCTGCATACCATAATGCAGATGCCCAAATTGAAAAATTACATAATCTGTTTCTGGGACCGGCACCTTTCACAATCAGGCCTGCCTCAAATCAAAAAACTTATTGATACAAAACACTCCACTGCCCGTACTGAAATTGTTGATTTCTGCAGTGATCAACAACTGAATAAAGCGCTCACACTCTGCAAAGAATTGGATTTCACATTTATTCCACTCCAAACATGTGCTCTAACTCACGCTCAGACAATCAAGAACCACCAAACCTTGCCTCACATTAGAAAGGAAACTCAAAAATTTCTTTTCCAAATTGCTATGAAATCAACGCTACAACTCAACACACCGTACTACTCACTTTCTGAAAAAATCCCAGACAAAAACGCTAATCTTGAACAGTCGCCCAATAAACTCGTAATAATGAATACAACCTAAATAAACAACATATGGTGTAAAACAATAACTAATCATAAGCACGTAAATGCTTTACACGCGTTGGACCTTCCCAAAATGAAAATGCACTCAAAAGGAAATGACGGCAGTCCACCGAATCAGCACTTTATACACATAAATCTGTTATTTTTTCTGGGGTGGTAATAACAATTTATCAGAAGGTAAGGTTAAGGGAGTCGACTGGTGCACCTCTAGTTGGGGAATTCAATGATACGACGGGTACTCAGCTTTTGTTTATTTATTGTTCCGCAGGGCAGCAGGTGGACAGAAGACATCCGTAGTCCACAGTGAAACAGATTGGGAACTAGAAGTAATGATCGAGAATATAATCCAAAATATGATCAAGAATATGATCAGAAATATGATCAGAAATATGATCAGGAATATGATCAGGAATATGATGAGGAATATGATCAGGAATATGATCAGGAATATGATCAGGAATATGATCAAGAATATGATCAGGTATATGATCAGGAATATGATCAAGAATATGATCAGGTATATGATCAGGAATATGATCAAGAATATGATCAGGTGTATGATCAGGAATATGATCAGGAATATGATCAAGAATATGATCAGGAATGTGATCAAGCGTTAAGATTTAAAAAGCAACGATGAGACTCGAGAGGAGAGAGAAAAGAGATGCTAAAGCATCGATGAGGTGAGTGAGAGCAATGAGCGCTGAGAGCAGGACCACCAGGTGTCTGGAAGAGAAGGTTGAGCTTAATTTTTATATCTTCACAAACATAAACAAACACAAGAATTACCCGTAGCAAACCTAAGCAATGACAGGGCTAATCAGAATGAAATGCAGTAGTAAGGCAGTCCAATTTCAAAATGTTGAAGAGAGCTGGAATATAACCTAATAGAGAGATGAAAGAGTAAGTCCCCTTTAAATAAACAAGGAATCTAATCCTCATTAAAAAAGGTCTATTTTTAAGACTAGAAACAGAGCAAAAGTTGCTTAAGTGAACATGGAATTTTAGAAAAGATACTTGAGTTTTAATAAGTCAGTTTCATCTACTGAACAAAGTCGATTTTTAATGTTCGATTTAGGATCAATTAAATCTAGAGATGGAAATGATTATTTGGTTCATATAGTAACTAAAAATTATGGGCACAATTGTTGAACAGACAATAAGGAGTCTCGTGGAAAAGGTTGCTCCAGTATGCAAGACCAAAATCTTTAACCACAAGGATAATTTCCATAATCCTGCAATATTGCTATGATACAGGCACAATATAGCAACCTAACATGAACAAAGGTTTCTGTATAAAATAATTAGAACATCCTAATTAGAGCAAGAATGATATACATCCTAAACATTGTACAGAAATATAATGGACATCCTAAGACATGGTAAAAAAATGAAGGAAACAATCTAATGATAACATAGCACATTATGGATATCTTTATTCAGCGGATATCATCTAGTAAACCATAATATTATGGTTAATCCCTGATATTTAAGATTTTGATAAATATGAACTGAGATGAAAATATTTGCAATAAAAAACTACAATAGTATTGAGAGGGAATGATATATCAATAATACCTGGATGGGAATTGTTAAATAAGAATTCTATACTTCCAAGTAAGCAACATACAATGAATAAAAAATAAAATATATCTATTTTACAAGGGAATGAAATCAATACAGTTATAAGCTGAATACATGTTTATAAAAATCTCTACTTCTAAGTATAGAATGCAATGTAAAGACAAGTTTGTGATTTAAGACAATTTTCAGTCTGTGGTTAAATCTAGTAATTCAACTTATGGTCTAGCTACACCATATTCAGCAGATCCCACTTCTATTCAGGAAGTATGCAGAGAATTTGAACAATAAAGAAAACAGGTAATAAAAGAAGTTCACTGTGTCAATTGAACAGTAAAAGGAAAGTATTTCAGGTAAATATTTGAAGTAATGCAGAGAGAGCTTGTACAGCAAAATTAAGAAACATATGACTAATGATGAGCAATAGAAAATCTCAACATAACAGTTGAATTTTTAAACAGAAAGTAAGGTAGATTTGAAGATTAGATAAGAAATACTCTCAGTACTAGTTAAGACCACAAGTTGTACTATTAAATATCAAAATACAAGTCCTAAAACTTGGTTATTTCAGGGATGTACCATAGGTCGTCTCCACATACGCACATTATACAAAAATTAACACAAATGATATGAACAATCCTACACCTAATATTTCTAGAAAAATATAGTGAGGCTAAGAAATATATCTAAGTCCTAAACGCAATTAATTCTAGACTTACTGTAAAAAAACAAAAACTTCACTTTAAGGCACTGTACACTTACGGTGTTATCTCCTAACAGCTACGATCAGGTTCACGTCGATTCAGGATCTGGATGTGCTTTTCAGGGGTGAATTTTTTTAAGAAAGAACCATAGCGACAGTTCTTTCGTACTAAGAATGGTTTTACAAAATACAGCGAATTTTTATTATTAAAAATTTACAAGAATCTCACTTAAAGTTACAAAAACCTAATCACAAAAATACAGGAAATTTATTGTAAAAAGTACGATTTAATTTGCACGCAATTATTTAATACGCATAACTTGAAAATGGAGCATTAACAGCGATGTATTGCTACAAATCAACTATCCACAGACTCAATTGCTAACAACTATACCGTACAAATAAATAATAAATTCTCCTTACTTTCTAACGATACGAGCACGGACTGCGCAATGCCCCTATCATCCATAAGTCATAGACATCCAAATAAACATGCAAAGATAGACAAAACTATAAAAATGCCGCCTTCTCCTCAAAAATTCAGCCAAACGACGAAAATAAAGACTCAGTACCATGATTATGTATGCAAACATAATAATAATCATAAAAACCATAACGATAGGAAAACTCCAAACCATATTAAACCACCTCACGGTAAATTTCTGAATCACATCTCAGAATCATCATCCAATCCTATATATACCCATGTGGGAAGTTCCATGGATGATGTAACAAAATCATTGAATGCAACATTGGCTCACACTTTGGCTGACGGACACTGCTTCCTCCATGCAGTAGCCCTTCAACTTAACGAAACACCGAACTCAATGCAAGCCTATAAATTTCTAATGAAAGCCATCGAAACTGAGAGCACAAGAAATAAAAACCACTACAGAAATTTTATCGACGAGAACAGTGGTAGACTTGATCTTTTGGTACAGAAATACCTACATAGTAAAATATTCGATCATGCAGCTGGGGACCTCATCCCGCAAATTACTTCCAATGCTCTACAAAAACCGATCCATATCTACAGCGAAAAGGACGGCGGCATATGGAAGACAATAGTTCAACCTACAATGCCACGGAACATAAACAAATCCCCTTTACCAGTCCATCTGAAAGACTACCACTATAGTGCTCTCATTAAGGAAAAAATGCGTCCGTTAATAAAATTTCAGCATCCAGATGACTAGACAATAATGCAAAGGTAAATACAACACCTTTGGCTGGCACCACGAACACCAAACAGCACCTCACCGAGCCCCCACACTTAAATGCAAAATGTTCCGCACGACGTAACGAATGGACAACTTCGAGTGAATACCCTAAAATAAATCGTATCAAAATTAAACATATCAACGCGCGAAGCCTCAATGACAAATTGGATGACATCAAAGTAATGAAAATAACTGAAGACATTGACATTTTATGCGTATCTGAGACATGGTTTGATCCCAGAATTCAAAGCTCACATTTTAATATCCCAGCTTATTCACTTTACCGAAACGATGGCAA
>VCRD01008001.1:0-13048 GCA_006783055.1 Trinorchestia longiramus
TAATATCTACCACGTCAGAATTAATATGTATCACCAACGATTACCTCTTAAGTCATCACTGAAATAGCGAAGTTTCATTTGTTTTTCCATGTATATTATTTAACGTTCATGTATAACGTGATGTGAATGTTTATGTATACCCGTAGGTACTGCTGTTCTATCATCTACGATACTATGCATAGAATACCTACCACTTAAGGATTTTATGATAAGGCATTTTTAAAAACCAATGATGTTACATTTCTTATGTACCAACTTTATTGGAAATATACGTTTTTGTTTTTGTTTTGTTTGTTATTACAGTTATCCAATAGAAGCAATTCCCAACACTTGACTTTGCTCCAATAATTCACGGTGCAGAAACAAACACTTAAAAAAACTAAACATACACCAAAGAACACAGACACCACTGGAGAGTTAAACACAAACTATGAACAAGTCTGAAAATACTTAAGACATAGTATGCTCACCAGGGAATTATAACTTAACGACACATGTTGAAGTTCAGGAGTTGCGTTGCTGGGAGAGCTACGTCTAGATAATGAGTGTGAGAATGTTACCAGAAAAAGTTTTGATTGGAAATACTCTCTGGCTAACGCTCTTAATATAAATATTATTATTATAATGTGCACTAAATATGCACGTTTTCATTGTAAAAAATTCGTAAAAATCACTCAAAGTTTAGGCCTATTTTTATTGCTAAAAATGAAGGTTATTTTAATACTTGTTATTTTATAAGCTTTAAAGGGGTAGCAGGTCATGCTACAGCACTGTAGCATGAACGGTATCACTCAATGTACCATTCATATTTCTGTAATAGCGCGTTAAAATATAAGTTAGCAATTATATCAATTAAATATAAGTTAGCATTTATCTAATTAAATATAAGTTAGCATTTATCTAATTAAATATAAGTTAGCATTTATCCAATTAAATATAAGTTAGCATTTAATTCAATAATCTCACTAGAGATTGTCGTAAAAATTATTACAGAATTTTAGCCTTATTTTAGTCGTTTTGGCAAGGTTAGTGACAACCCAGAGATATATTTTATTTATATTAAATAATCAGATCTGAGCGTTCCAAAAAAAACAAAGGACTATTAGGCTGGCAACATTCGCGGACCCTACCCCCGTTTCCGGTCCGCATTACTATATATATTCGATCCCACGCCACTGATTTTGTTGCTATCTTGAATCCGTTTTGTGCGTAGTGGAGGTGAGCATACTATGTCGTAAGTATTTTTAGACTTTCTTAATTTTGTGTTTAACTCTCCAGGGGTATCTGTGTTCATTGGTGTATGTTTATTTTTTAAGTGTTTGTTTCTGCACTGTGAATTATTAGAGCAAAATCAAGTGTTAGGAATTGTTTCTATAAGATAACTGTGATAAATCAGTGACTGTGCTATAGTGGGTGATTCAACATTGTCCATTACTATTCTCAGAGGACCTCATATGAACAGGTCAAATCCTAAAGACAGTTATAAGTCTAGCCTGCAATTTCCTCAGGTGTAGATTTTCATAAAATCATACAGTTATAGCATTTATCCCTAATTTCTTTACCTTAAGAATTATTATTTGTTTCCTTTATATGTGAAAAAATCATGTATCATTACAGACCTAAAAAGCTACTTCTTTGAAGACCTTAAACTAAATTATTCTGTGGTCATTATTTAATTCAGATTTATGAATATTGAAGGGTAAGAATGAACCCTGTTATATTTTATGTCAACTTTATTATTTTTATTTTATGTCAAATTTCCTGATGTTGCTAAAATTGGGTTTTAAAAATAACCACAATCAAATCCTTAAGACTTCTGCTCCTATCAATAACTTATAAAATAAATTTAATTAAACCCCTACTTCATTGTAAGAATGTGAAACAAAGAACTTGATTAAATGATGAGTTGCTTGATGATAATCCTAACCAGTACTGCCTTCTGCACTTTACTCTGGCATATTAAGAATTGTCAATGGGACTTGTGATGTAGTGTGATCCGTGTGTATGAGCTCATCACTTCACCATTACGTGCAGAATTTGGGGGACCGTCTGCCACCCACTCACTGTGCACACACCTGTGCACTCGCCGTGAAGCCCACTTACTTACCTACCTACTACACGGTATTATACCAGCTGCACTCGCACACTGATACACCTCATACTGCACCTACTGTACTGGCCGTGCTGGTGCAACATTTCAAGCCACAGTCGCTATAGCTCTGGACTGGCCTTCACCCCTGAAGCTGGACTGGCCTAACCATCATCTGGACGCTCTGGACTGGCTCAAGTATCCCAAGAATTTCCAAGCTATTTCTCGTGCCAATTTCCTGGAATACAAGCTGAGTTCCTGTTGATGAGTTCTTTTATTCTCCTTGAGTAAGGTCACACGGGCAGTTAGATTAGGTTTTGTTAAAGTTGGTTGCTTAAAAATATCCCCAAGCACAACCAAACTTTACAGCACCTCTACAGTATTTTATAATACGAATTCACTTACCTCTATTTGCCTTGTTCTCCAGTCAGTGTCGTTTCGCATGACTGATGTACGTCCTCCAACCGTGCACAAAATGAATTCGACAACCTCCAACTGTGACAACAACCTCTATTTACGTGACAAGCACCCCTACGCTAGTGTTAGTAACTGAATCTACTTACCCTACTATTCTACAATTACAGATCTCCACGACAACGACTACTTCAAACCGTACAACTGTAGAGACTCGGAAATATCGTAATTAATTTAGAATGATCTTAGATTCGATACAAAAATATAGTGTATTTTAGTAATATTTTTGGAGTTAATTTTTATACGTTTCATGTTATTTGAAACTAGTATTTTAAAGTTAAAAATTCAATCGTAGTTCCAACTCCAAATTGTCACCCTCGTTAATAGAACACCATAGTCAACCACGAGCCTATAGGCTAAGTGCCCGTCAGTTTCTTCCCCACCGTTACCCAGTGTACAGTAATTTTATTCGCGCTTTCAGTCTCTCTGACGGGTTTCAGTTTCGGTTTCAGGTTCAGTTCAGTTTCAGTTCCAGTCTCAGTCTACGAATTTCTCAATTTCGATCCTTGATCTTGGCTTTAACTTCTGCTGATTTTGATCGTGTCAAATAATAAATCTGCAAGCTACGAAGCCGATCGTATCACTTCCCTGGAAGAACATCACTCACGAAATAATCACTACAGAAAATAATACGTTCCCTAAAGTGGTGACTCTAAACTTGTGACTCCAAAGTGGGTTACTCTGGGGTCACCACTTTGGAGTCACAAGTTTAGAGTCACCACTTTAGGGTGTAGGGCCGCTAAAATATCATGATTTTAGTATTAGATAATATTAAATTTAAGAATATTTTAGAGTTAATTTTTATACGTATTTCACGTCATTTGAAACTAGTATTTTAAAGTTAAAAATTCAATCGTAGTTCCAACTCTAAATTGTAACTCTCGTTTATAGAACACCATAGTCAACCACGAGCCTATAGGCTAAGTGCATGTCAGTTCCTTCACAACTGTTCCCCAGTGAACAGTAATCTTATTCGCGCTTTCAGTCTTTCTGACGGGTAAGTTTTCCATTGACCATTTGCTAGAAAGTAATACGTTTCACTTACCTACCATATATTCCCTAAACTTATCATTTTAGCTTTGCCTCGATATGAAGTTGTGCTTTGATTTGCGTAACTCCAAAATTTATAATTAATCCAAATATAGAACACTTTGAATAATAACTTTCTTATCAGCTATCAAATTCATTGTATAATTTCGTTTCACTCAAATCTCTACCTTCGGGTATTTTATGACAAGCATACTGAAAGATCGACCAGCCATTTTGATACGGTTATTAAATTTCATGGCTCCGGGTAGAAGCTACATATCTGCATCTCGTTTTTTGTATTTCTTTGACTGCGAGTTAATTAAGTACAATGCCTTAGTGTTTTACTCCATAGTTGTCTTATAATGTTGTCTCATGATATTAATTCTGTTTGCTAAATTCATTATTTATTTCGAGTTACTTATTGGTCTTTATCCGGGCAGGTTTCAGTTTCACCTTCAGGTTTCAGTTTTGGTTTCAGTTTCAGTCCCAGCCTCGGTTTACTGATTACAAGCTCTCAGTTTTGGTCTTCAATCTTAGCACTAATTGCTGTTCTATGTAATTTTGATGGTGTTCGTGAATAAAACTGCAAGCAACGAAGTCGACTGTATCACTTCCCCTCGAAGAACATCACCCACGAAATTATTACAACAGAAAAATAACACGTTCCCTAAAAAGGCGACTCTAAACTCGTGACCCTAAAGTGGTAACCCCAGAAATGGTTCGTACTCCAGAGGGAACGTGTTATTTTCTGTAGTGATTATTTCGTGAGTGATGTTCTTCCAGGGAAGTGATACGATCGGCTTCGTAGCTTGCAGATTTATTATTTGACACGATCAAAATCAGCAAAAGTTAAAACCAAGATTGTAGCATGACCTGCTACCCCTCTGAAGCTTATAAAATTACATATATTAAAATAACCTTTATTTTTAGTAATAAAAATAAGACTAAAATTCGGGTGATTTTTTACGAACTCTTTACAATTAAAACGTGCATATTTAGTGCACATTATAATAATAATATTAATATTAAGAGCGTTAGCCAGAAAGTATTTCACAATCAAACGTTTTCTGGCAACATTCTCGCGCTCATTGTCTGGACGTAGCTCTCCAGCCACGCCATTACTGAACTTCAACATGTGACGTTAGGTTAGAATTCCCTGAATTTGGGGGACCGTCTGCCACCCACTCACTGCCACTTGGAGATCACTCACTGTCACTTTGGAACCCTCTCATTGAGACTGAGACCATTCAGCCACAGTTGCTATAGCTCCGGACGGGCCACTCTTACCTGAAGCTGAACTGGCCTAACCTTCATCTGGACGCTCTGGACTGGCTCAAAAACCCCAAGAAGTTTCAAGCTATTTCTCGTGCCAATTTCATGGAAATACAAGCTGAGTTCCTGTTGACGAGTTCCTTTATTTCCTTGAGTAAGGTCACACGGGCAGTTAGTTAAGATTTTTGTAAAGTGTTGGTAACTTTAAAATACACCCAACCACCAACCAAAACTTTACATTGGTGACATACCAGAGTGACCAAATTTTTTAAAGAAATCTGCCTGTGCCCTTGCTTGAGGTTAATTTTGGAACTTGTGCAATTCTGAACTGTGTAAGGGTAGATCTGCATGAGTAGTATTTGGATAGGGATTTCAGTAGGCATTTCACAATTTTGTCAAGTGGCTAATCATTTCTCTTACAGTGAGTGGGTGGTAAAATTGGTAAAATTGGTAGAATTGGTAGAATGTGGTAGAGTAGAATATTTTGCTATTTGAGGGTAAATAATTTTACCTCGACCCTCTATAAAAATTTTTTTTACTATCATTAATTTAATTAACTAAAAAAATCTTAGCAAATTTTTAAGATGGAGCACTACTCAATTGTACCTAAAGTGCCATCTCAACCTCTCAATGTACTAGTTGCAAATATTTTGCTTATTGGATTGGGAGCCATTTATCTCCAGCATCTTCTACCCTATATTATATGTACTATTTTAAGTAAATGAATGGGTATTGGAATAATAATCTGAAACTGCTACTGGGACGCCTATAGTTGGATTTAGATTTAAAAACCGGTATCTGTTTCTTAATGCTTGCAATTAAACATTTAAGGGTCATAATATTTCGTAGCTGCCATAATTAATCTATTATAAAGCAGTTAATTACGATGTTATATCACATTCAAAGTTCTAGCGAACACTGTGTTTAATTACTGATGTTGTGTTAGGGCGTCCCTGCGCACAGACGTCAAGGTTTACGTGCAACTTTGCTACGATTGTCGGGCTGATAAACTAGTCATTAAAAATCGTGCAAACTACAGACTTACCTCGTCAATGGACAAAAAATATTCGACTTAGTGTATTCTTTGTGAGTTCATTGCCTCTATCGCGAGGACAACTTATACGCTCACTCTTATTCCTAGCTCTATACGCTGAGTCGCTGTCCATCTCCATTCCCTCAAATACTGTAGTACGTGCCTTTGTCTGCTCATGGATGACCTGGATATCACATTCGGTTGTTTACCACACGTGAACGTGTCGCTGAATTTACTTAAATCTATAACATCGCTATTTTTCTAGGATGTTCAATATTAGCTCAACTGCTTTTCAGTCACGCTCATACGGCACTATCGATCGGGCTCACGAGATTTAAAAGTGTCCCTATTACTCCTCGATAACCATCAGTGTTAACTTTACAAATCTACGGTATAGTTAAGCCCCGTATTAAAAAAACCTACATATTTTCCTCCGTTACCGATATTACGTAACGGATAGATCTTTCGATCTCGAACAAGGGAGGTAATGTAGCATCACCTGCTACCCCTCTAAAGCTTATAAAATTACAAATATTAAAATAACCTTTATTTTTAGTAATAAAAATAAGACTAAAATTCGGGTGATTTTTTACGAACTCTTTACAATTAAAACGTGCAAATTTAGTGCACATTATAATAATAATATTAATATTAAGAGTGTTAGCCAGAAAGTATTTCACAATCAAACGTTTTCTGGCAACATTCTCGCGCTCATTGTCTGGACGTAGCTCTCCAGCCACGCCATTACTGAACTTCAACATGTGACGTTAGGTTAGAATTCCCTGGTAAGCATGCTATGTCTTAAGTATTTTCAGTCTTGTCTAATTTTTGTGTTTAACTTGCCGGTGTATCTGTGTTCTTTGGTGATGTTTAGAGTATCAAGTGTTGGTGTTTTCTGTGAGTTATTAGAGCAAAATCAAGTGTTAGGAATTGTTTCTAGAGATTAGAAAACCGAGGTAATGTAGCATGAATGGTATCACTGAATGTACCATTCATACCTCTGTAATAGCACTTAAAAATATCAGTTAGTACCTATTTATTTCAGTAATATCAGTTAGCATTTATTTCAGTAATATGAGTTAGCATTTATTTCATTATATATAAGTTAGCATTTATTTCATTAGATGTAAGTTAGCATTGATTTCATTAATCACTAGAGACTGTCGTGACAATTATTAAAATAACTTAAAAACTAAAACAGATATTGCTAACTAGTTGATGCAAAATTAGGATTCAGCTTATGGCATTTATCCCTAATTTTTGTACCTCAAGAATTATTATTTGTTTATTTTTATGTGGAAAAATCCTGTTCTAGTTTATATCAACCGTATTATTTTTATTTTTATTGCAAATTTCCTGATGTTGCTAAAATTGTTTTTATAAAAATACCACATGCAAATCCCTAAGACCTCTGCCATGGATACAAAATAATTTGTTTCTGCTCCTATCAATAACTTATAAAATAAATTTAATTAAACCCCTACTTTAGTGTGGGAATGTGAAACAAAGAACTTGATTAAATGGTGAGTTGCTTGATGATGATCCTTACCAAATGCTGCCTTCTGCACTCTAGCCTGACAAATTAAGAGTTGTCAATGGGACTTGTGATGTGGTATTATCCGTTTATGTGTGCTCATCACTTCACATTACGTGCAGAATTTGGGGGACCGTCTGCCACCCACTCACTGCCACTTGGAGACGACTCACTGTCACTTTGCCACTATTCAGCCACAGTTGCTATAGCTCCGGACTGGCCACTCTTACCTGAAGCTGAACTGGCCTAACTTTCATCTGGACGCTCTGGACTGGCTCAAGAATCCCAAGAAGTTCCAAGCTATTTCACATGCCAATTTCATGGAAATACAAGCTGAGTTCCTGTTGACGAGTTCCTTTATTTCCTTGAGTAAGGTCACACGGGCAGTTAGATTAGGCTTGTTAAAGTTGGTTGCTTAAAATTCCCGAAGCACAACCAAACTTTACAAGATCAAGGACCAAAATTGAGAAATTCGTAGACTGAGACTGGAACTAAAACTGAACTGAACCTGAAACCGAAACTGAAACCCGTCAGAGAGACTGAAAGCGCGAATAAAATTACTGTACACTGGGTAACGGTGGGGAAGGAACTGACGGGCACTTAGCCTATAGGCTCGTGGTTGACTATGGTGTTCTATAAACGAGGGTGACAATTTGGAGTTGGAACTACGATTGAATTTTTAACTTTAAAATACTAGTTTCAAATGACATGAAACGTATAAAAATTAACTCCAAAAATATTACTAAAATACATTATATTTTTGTATCGAATCTAAGATCATTCTAAATTAATTACGATATTTCCGAGTCTCTACACAACCAGTACTTCAACAACTTCATTACCACCTGAGCCTTTTCTCGCTCACACCAATACGGAACCGACACGCAATGCGTTGGCGCACAACCAACAACTGAGCCTGCTCATGCAGCACCCCTCACGCATGCCAAGGCGTCCCCGTTGAAGTGCCAACTACTAATTTATACATTATGCCCCATCTCCACGTGATTTTAAAATCACAAGACCTTAGATGCATTACTTACTGCTACGGAATCGACATTTTGCTACTAACTTAACTATGATAATCTATCTAAATCTAAATGATAATCCATCGATTATCTAAACTGTAATGTAGTCGGTAATCCAGGCGGGAGGTTTTCTATCTCTCTTCATCCGCTGTGATTCATCTTCACCCCCACTTTGTTCAACATACATTTGCTTCTCTTGGAACGGTGACAGCCTGTAGCATTACATTGCTGCTCATGCTCCATTTTCAAGTTATGCGTATTATTTAATCGCGTACAAATTAAATCGTACTTTTTACAATAAATTTCCTGTATTTTTGTGATTAGGTTTTTGTAACGCTAAGCGAGATTCTTGTAAATTTTTAATTTTAAAAATTCGCTGTATTTTGTAAAAGCATTCTTAGTACTTAAAGAACTGTCGCTATGGTTCTTTTTAAAATTTCACCCCTGAAAAGAAAATCCCGATCCTGACTCGACGTCAGTCTGATCGTAGCTTTTAGGAGATAACAACACACCTGGCGGTGCTGCTCTCAGTGGTTTCATCGCTCTCATCTTCTCATCTTCTCACCCTCATCTCTTACCTCATCGATGCTTTAGCATCTCTTTTCTCTCTCCTCTTGAGTCTCATCGTTGCTTTTTAGATCTTAACACTTGATCATATTCTTGATCATAGTCCTGATCATAGTCCTGATCATATTCCTGATCATATTCCTGATCATATTCCTGATCATATTCCTGATCATATTCCTGATCATATTCTTGATCATATTTTCGATCGTATTCTCAATCATTACTTCTAGTTCTCAATCTCTTTTACTCGTGAACTACGGATGTCTTCTGTCCACCAGCTGCCCTACGGATCAATGAATAAACAAAAGCTGAGTACCCGTCTTGTCATTGAATTCCCCCAACTAGAGGTGCACCAGACGACTCCCTTAACCTTACCTTCTGATAAATTGTTATTACCACCCCCAAACACAACATTGGTGACATAACAAGCCCCCACCTCTCTCACCCCTAGCTTCTTCGTCTCGTGGTAAAGGGGGTACCACTGATCGCACGTCAAGTACGTGCCTTGGCACCCCATCCACTTCAATATTATTTGGTGAGCTCACTCCTGTTACCATGCCTCTGCCTCACTGTGTAGTGCAAGTTGCATTAGGTGGTTTTACCCACACTTCTTCACCCGCTCTTATTGCCGAATCATTATGGTGACCTCCTTCTACTCCTGTCGGATGCACTGACGGATACCTCCATTTGTATTTGTACACCGAGCGTTGAAGTACAGACAGCTTATCTTTTCCAGATCTAGGCGTGCTATTGTACCAAACATAGCCTCGACTGGCAAAATTCCTCCTGTTTCAGCGATTGCTTTCACCGTTCGGTGGTGCCTTTACACTATTCCATTTCCTGCAGGTCGGTACGCAGCTCTAAACACTCTTTCAACATTCCACTCATGCAGCATATCTGCTAACATTTGAGACCGGAAGACTGTACTGTTATCCAGTAATAACTCGTCGACTGGGCCCCTTTTCAAGAAAATATTGTTTAACTCGGTGACGATACATTGCGTGTTTTTTCTTCTCAGTTCTCGCCACGCTGCAAAGCGTCCCGGCCCGTAATCAACAATTGATAAATAGGGTTGTCCTCTATAATGGGTGACGTCGATGGCCAAGCATCGCCAATTGTTTTTCACGCTTACTTCTCCTGTTTCGTGCTTCAAAGGAGCAGGATCAATTGACTGACATCGGTTGCACGCGCTCACAACTCTTTTCACGTCCTCTCGTGAAACATTTGGATCCATTTTTCTGGCTAAGTACAGAGTTCTATCGACTCCAACGTGGTGTTTATTATGCACCTCTATTATATTCGTGTAATACATTTGAGCCCACGCAGCCACCTTTTATTCACTCGAGTTAATACGTCCGCTCTATTCTTATCAGTAGGCACTAGCGAAATCTGGTTTTTTAGTCCAAACTCCATCATCATTTCTCTCAGGTTTCCCAGCCTTCGTTTAATGAACATTTCCGCTGAGCCTTTCGTGTGCACGCACTTCTCGACGCTAACGACAGATTGTAGCCACGCTGCAATAGTTGCGAAATCGATTCTTAACTCTATTGAGGTCATGCCCCACCTAAATGCTAAGTTCACTCCCTTCAACACTGCCTCCATCTCTGCAACATTGATATGATTGAAATTATTTTCTTTCTGAGCCACGTCGTATCTTCAATGGCCTTGCCATTTATTTCTAACACCACTCCGTGTGCGATTTTACTTGCGTCTGTCCATACCACTCCATGCTGGACATCGGGTCCTGACCACCTTCCTCTTACTGGGTCTTCGACTTTTATTATTTCAATTACTTCCCTAATCATGGACATTGCATGTTCGCCTACGAAGTCTTCCCAGTGAGATCCTTCGGCCCTTCTTTTAAACAAACAAAAACAAAATAAACAAACAACTTTATTTCCAATCAGGTACACAGTACATAGATGTAGGGCCGCTAAAATATCGTGAATATTTTAGTATTAAATAATATTAAATTTAGTAATATATCAGAGTTAATTTTTATACGTATTGCACGTCATTTGAAACTAGTATTTTAAAGTTAAAAATTCAATCGTAGTTCCAACTCCAAATTGTAACTCTCGTTTATAGAACACCATAGTCAACCACTAGCCTATAGTCTAAGTGCCCGTCAGTTCCTTCGCAAACGTTACCCAGTGAGCAGTAATTCTATTCACGCTTTCAGTCTCTCTGACGGGTTTCAGTTTCAGTTTCAGGTTTCAGTTTCGGTCTCAATTCAGTATCAGTTCCAGCTTCGGTTTTACTGATTTCAAGTTTCAGTTCACGAAGCTCATGTACAGGTGAAACTATTATGTTTAGGCTAGTTTCACCTGTAGCCGAGCTTCGTGCATCTACTGCTTTGTTTGCTTGAAATGTTCTATTTTCTTTTTTCAGTCTTTCTTCATANCTTCATTTAGGAGACGCTCAGTTACAACTTCCCACGCTGGTATCTTTTCATGGGCTTCAAGAGCAGTTACCAGAGTAGAAAACCTACCTGGTAGTGATAACAGCAGGATGATCACACGCTCTTCTTCTTCCATAGCATCACTAATGATGGCCAGCTCCTCAAAGAGTTCAACACGCACTTATAGATGATCTTGCAAATTTTGACCATTTTCCACCTTCATGTTGAACAGCTTTTTCTTCAGCATGAATTTGTTTGCCCAAGATTTCTTCTGGAATGTGTTCTGAAGTTTCCTCCAAACTTCAACAGGGTCAGTCGGATCCCCCAGCAAGTAGAGTTGACTTTGATCTACTTCCAGGACAATTGTTGACAAGGCTAAATCTCAGCGAGATTCAAACTTTCTCCGAGCTGCCTCATCTGCCGTTGAGGATATAGTTTCAGTGCCTTGAGCTATATCCCACAGTTTATCCTTCACAAGACACATCCTCATATGTATCTTCCATGTTGGATAATTTCTCTCATTGAGTGGTTTCATACAACTTTTACCACTGTTAGAGTCTGCCATGTTCTTCACACTTGCTGCACTGTGTTAAGTCAACAAATTTCTACGCTTCCTTGTTGTTATAACAGTTTGCTTCGAGACTTACTGTGTTCACTGAAGATTTATCCTTGGAGCGTGTTCTGGGCCCATAACCTTTGTTAGAAGGTTAGAAAAATCACAGGAGCGTGATTACGCTAACCAGGTTTATTTCAGTGAACACCGTTTGGTTATAGTACAGACACCAATGTCTACATGGCAACGGCAGACACAAGAAAAGGACCGGAACCAGAGAACGCGCTGAGAAAATGGTTCTCTGCCACTAGCTGACTCTAAAACGCATTCTGTTACAAGAGCGTACAAAAGCGAACTGTGTTACATCACAGCGTTACACATTAACCTTAGACATACTAAAGTCGAACATATTCAAGGTGGAACATTTAAACATTTAACACTTCTCACATTGAATGTGCTTCTCAAAGAAAACTACACCTAGCTTCCTTCTCAGCCTAGAGAACTTCTCGGCACTTAGACCCTTAGTAAATATATCAGCAAGCATATCATTCGAAGGATAACACACGAGTTCAATTTCCTTAGTACAAAAGCTACCTACAGCACTTTGGTATAAGTCTTTGTCACAATCCTCAACTTCATCTGAAGTTGTGACAGGGTCTGCATTAATATCAACAGGAGTAGCAACAGAATTTGCTTCATCCATGCCAAACCTAGACAACAGGGCCTTAGTGTAAGCAGACCGCTCTAGGAACATCAGGACTTCTCTCTCTGACCGTTCACGTGAACAGACGCACCAGAAAATTGGTGCTCAAATTATTTAAAATGTGACAGAAAGACAGTACTACCAAGCATCTAAATCAAACTGACATCCCCGTGAATGTGCCCCCCATCAAACTGGAAAAAAATGACTTAAAGTTTGAATGCGTGCAAATTTTAAGCAAAAATATAGTAATAATCCTGTCCAAATGCTTGCAGTGTCTGATTTAGTGACAAAAACGTAGGTAGGCCTAAGAACGGCCCTCGCGCTGCGAGCAGAGCTCCCTTACCCTTCTCTCTACCCTCCCTTGCAAA